>JANVCQ010000002.1:720309-743384 GCA_025531925.1 Erythroxylum plowmanianum
CTGTATCAAAGACAATAATAACAACTTACCATTCAAATTTTAGTTTATATAGGACCCACTGAATTTAACTAAATATTTTCTCCAGGATAGATGATGTAACACATAAAAAGTTACATTTATAAATAGTCCTTTTGATACTATGATAATAAATTGTTCCAAGTATTATGTTGCGAATTATAACTTAGAATCAACTTATAATTGACATGTTTATGAATAGCAAGGGAAAATTATAAACCAAAATCTCTTCAAGTTAAAACATTTTATGTTAATATTAGTTATAACGTAATTGACACTTATTATCTAGTATGATTGATTATAACAACTTTCACATGTCATATAAGTTACTTTTATTGCATAAAAATAACTTTAGAAGAAGCAAACTAAAAGAAGGAATTAAAGACTTCATTTAAAGAGAATACAAAAAATTAGAGAAAAATTAATATCAATATGCTGAAGAATATAATGAAAGGTCATTCATAAGTTGAAGTAAATTTCAAAAGCTTGGATAGTAGAAATTTTGATAATGATAATTCATCAAACATGTCTACCCTTATCTTTCTAATATTGAAAGACAAAGAGAAAGAGAGAGAGAGAGAAATTAATATTATGAAGGAGAAGGCTCATTTAGCATAAGTTCAAATGGAATCTAAGTCTAGACATATTATTTAATTACATTCAAATAATGTAGGACAATTTAATCTATAAGCTTTATCCACACTTTAAAATAGAGTTATTAATGATTTTTAAAATTTATCATCCAATTAGTAGTATAATTGATATATAATATTAATATTTCACACTCAGTTGTATTTTTAATTAAAATAAAATTAAGAACTCTATCATTTTTAATAAATTTTATAATATTTATGTCAGTTTATTTTCATTTAATCTTCTTTTAAAATATTTCTTACTATCCAATAATTTGTATTTATTTGCCACAGGCCAATAAATAACTAGAGACTATCTCTTTGTTTATATTAAAAATCTTATCTATGAAATTAAAACTAGAACATCACTTCAAAGAGATTTCATTCAATTATAAAAGACATATAAATAACAGTTAACATATGCAATTTCAAGTAAAGCTAAAGAAAAAATTTATCATGTAATCTAATAAGTTTGGATTATTGTCATAAAATTTTATTGTTTAAAATTAATATAAATTAATCTTATTTAGATATTTTATAATTATATCTTCCATATTAATCCTATATCAGGATCATCAGAAAAAGTCTTTAAAAGATGTAGTAATGTTATTGACCTAAATCTTATGATATATTTTAAAATTAAACATAAGTATTAATGAAATCCTCAAAACGAGTAGATTAAATGGGAACAAGTACAATACTTATGCCAATACTCACTAATCCATAATTAAGTATAACAAGAATCCAAACATTTATACTAAGTTCCTGGTGAAGTATAATGTGTATTTAGATTACTGTTATAATCCATTCTTAAATGGCATTTGGAGTTCAATCAACTAACTTCAGCTGCTGCTAAATGATAATCTTACTCTTTCTACCACTATTCCTTAAAAAAATATATAAGACAACTTTAGAGACCTCAAATTGAAGGATCACTTATATAATCATTACAATGAGAATTCCATAGACATACAAGTAATGTTCCAAAAGAATTTCTCATATTGACTCTGTTCAATGAAATTGTTCTCTAATAAGAACTCACATGTTTGTTTAAGTATCTCTATACTTTAGCCTATGAGATCGACTACTTCCTTTATAAGGAAAAATATAATGTATGTTAGTCTTTTCGTTATATTAATGTTCAATCTTAATAAAACAATGACTACGAACAATTTAGAGACAATACAAAAAATACAATATGAATTTCATAGTTATAATCCCATTATAATTTCATTTGCAATGTACAATTATTGCATGGATTTTATCATATACATCTAAACATGTACAAGATAAAGAATGTCCTTAAATTATATTGTCACTAAACTAAAACCAAATCAATTGGTTGTATAGCATAAACTAACAATCTCCCACTTGCACTAAATCAAAATTTTAAGTATTATATGTCATATTAGTATATAACGATTCTTTGTAGTGAGCACTTGCTTAAATCTTACAACTTCCATCTCAATTTTAATCATAATTAACAAATTTTGCCTAAATACATTCTTAGATCTTTGATAAGACATTATCTCCTTATACATGCTCAATGACTCTAATGTTCGATAGTACATTACTTTTTTAAACAATGCAAGGAACTATATCAAGTTCATTAAAGAACTTATTGATCTAATTAATCATTTCCACTAAATGTAAAATATATTGTGGCTTAATTAGCAACTATTGCTACATTGGAACCTTTCCAATCTTAAAATCATATTGGCCTAAGTAAAATAAACCTTAATTATGATTTATTTCTAAAGTAAATATCCTTATCTCCTTAAACTCAAATATCAACTCATAAACAGAATAAAGAATATCTTCAATACTTCATAAGTACTTGATATCGCAAATATTAAACACCTTTAATACATTATCTATGTACTTAGACTTAGAATAGGTGAACAACATCCAATTATCTCTATAAATCTAATTCCCAGAATTAACTTATTACCTTTTCATATCGAACAAGAGTTGTTCTTGGACAATTATGTTTTTCAACAATTGAAAGTTAGAATAGTTGTTCTCTATGAGCAATATGTCTCCATACACTCGCACTGAAGAGGACAACTATACTTCCACTAACCTTCTTGTATATATGATAAATTCACAATCATCTCCTAAACAAACTGTTTGAATTCATCTTAAAAGTGAATCTTTCAATGTCTCGTAGCTTTTTAACTATACATCTATTAATAAAGGCACTAGTTCCAATTAGATGTATTGTCATGAGATTTTAACTTTTCAAATTTCATCATACTCTTATTACTTATCTTAAGAACCATTTTCTTATAAGTATACATTGAAACAAACAATTTGTTCAATGAATCTGTAAGATTATATCCAACCTTTTAGATATCTCACAACCTCTTATTACCCATTTTAGTTTCAAACTTAATGGATAATTCTTGCTTCAACTAAGCATCACGTCCTTAAATCATTTAACTTTGACTTAACATTTCATATCTAATTCAATTGGAACTATAGAAGGTAAGTCATTGTATTAGGCATAGCTATAGAAGAAATAATATTGCATCATACAATATCTCATATTGTAATTTATTTCTTACATAAATCTATACTCTTATGGAATTTAGTTATAAAGGTATTCACAAGAGAATCTAATTTCCTATAAATAATAAAAAAAATTTAAAACTTACCACAACGATCTCATCGAAGTGCTTTAGCATTCTCAATGCTTAATTTCTACTTAGATTTAAACTATTTGAACTTTTTAAAAATTTTAAATCATTATTTCATTTAATGCATATGACTATATTACATAAAGTCATTAGTAACCTAATGAAATATAAGTATTATTCTTCTATGAATTGTTATTCCATCCAATACATTACATGCATAAATTTAACAATTTACTACCATCATCATCCTTTCACCAAAGGTTGATTTGGTTATTTTTCAACTTACAAGTTTCAAAAGTTCCATACGATTCATAATCAAAAGGATACACATATCTTTGTAGGTAACTTTATGATTCTCGATATGTTGATTTAACTAATATGACATTAAAGGATAATCTTGGTTATCCAATTTTGTATCCTTGCCACTCATGTTAATCATAAGTCTCCTTTGATCCAATACATAGAAACTATTTGCATAAAATTAGATTAACTACTTTTACTCATCAATTTATTTCTTATCATGCTTTGAACATTGTAACAATGTTGAATCTAAATTCAATATCAAATACTCATAAGCATGATCTAGAAATATAAATGAGCTCTATCATATCATGTATAGGCAAGAAAACTCATGTAACCAATTTCTTCTTATGAAAAAAAAATGATCATACTATAGCAAAGCCTTTAATTATAGTACATAATTATTCTTTTAGTAGGCTAAATTAAGTTAAACAATTCCATCAAGTTATTATACCTTTCAACTCTACTTCATGCAACCTCTTGCATTTTGCTATCATGGTGTTGATATATATCTGACAAGCTATCAAAGTTTATGAGATATTAGTTAACTCAAAATGTCAAATAAATTTTGTCATTTATGTGATTTTGACATATCTATAAAACTTTGTCACTTAATCCTCAATAGGGATTATAGCAAAATTGCATAATGGGCATACGATTTTCTAACTTTGAGAATTCTTCTCAAGCATAACCTATGTCTACGAAATTGGGTTCACTAAGTCTTAGTATCAACTATATTGAATAAGGTAAATTCTACTCAGAATAAAATATAAATGTAAGAAAAACAAGTAATTAATTATATGTTATGACTACAAAATGAGATTAGGACTTAATCATCTATTTGGTTACTTTCACTATTTTATTCAAAATAATAGCCCTTACTATGATTCGGAAAAATTACTCTAATCTTTCGGCTAGGATCTCATTTAAATATAGTTGATCTTAAGTTTGCTCAATAAACCAACAAAACTTAAATTAGATAGACAATAACTTTATCAAGCACATCTCATGTGACTCCTAGACCTTTTACAAATCTTGTCAAAACATATCGTATATGTCATTCCTAACTCTGCCTATAAATTCATATGATCATGAGTTTGCTCATCCAAATGACACAAATTTAGTTAAGTAGAACTCACTGTTATAAGACTAAACATGTTTGGGTTAAAGCAGCCTTAAGTTTGCTCAACATGCCTATAAGAAACAGAACTCTGGTTTAAGAATAACCATGGAAGGCAACAATCATGTTCTCAACATATACTTAATATTTTAACAAGGGATTTACTTTTGTTCATCTCATTAAACATAAAATTGCATGTAAAATATAAAACATACAATTTAACATGCATTCAATATATATATCAACCTTATAAATAAAGTATGAAACTTGTACACTCATAATCAAACTATATGCATAAAATATTAAGCTTCGTTTGATTCTAGTTATTGATTTTAATAATCTAAAATAATATTCCCACTTTTTGGAAAATTTAGATTAGACTAAACTTATTGATTCCTAAATATGTTAAATTCCTATTCTAAATAGAAAATTTTTACAACAATTTTCAAATAGAATTAGAAACTATTTTTAACTATCTTGACTCCTTTGATGAAATTTAATTTAAAATTTTCAATAAATTATTCTACTTATTATAATTTAGAAAAAACTACTTTTTCAAAATTATATAAGTGACATATTCTAATTTAATTATAAGTTACTATTTCTAATCTCATTAGAAATTATCTTTCCTTAATTAAAAAACTATTTTATATTAAAAACAACTTTTAAAATTAAATAAAAAACACCTTTCATATTTAATTAAGAAAGTTCTTTATATTATTTATATAGAGATTAATTTCGTAATTAATTAGAAAATATTTTTTAATAAATTAGAAAACTATTTTCTTATATTAAAGAAAGTACATTTTTCTTAATTAAAAAATAAAAACGCTTTTCAACTTTTAATCAGAAAAAATACTTTTTCTAATAAATCAAGAAACTTATTATTCACAAAAATAATATCTAAATAAATAATAATTCTCTAAAAATAAAATCATAAATTTAATTTATCTCAATCAAATTGAAATAAATAAATTTAATTAAGAAACCTCTTTCTTAATCATTTAAGAAAATATTTTTCTTAATTTTAAGGAGTCTAATAAATTAATTAATTTCAATCTTATTGACATTAATTAGTTCTAATTTTAGAAACTATTTTTATATTTAATTAATTTCAATCTAATTGAAACTAATCAATTTTAATTTTTGAAACTATTTTTTCGATAGGAATCAATATAATTATTGATCTTAACCATATTAAGAAAAATAATTACTTAATTAATATAATATGATTATATTGATTATCTAACGTAATCTAATTATGAAAGATAATTCTTTTAAATATTTGCTTGATTCTAATTATTATTTGATAATCAATTTAAATTTAATAATTAAACTTTTGCAAAATTAAACTAAATTACAAAGTATTCCTATAATAATTACTCTATGAAAAATTAGAAAACACTTTTCTAAATTTATTAGGGATCTAAACCTAAGGTTTAAAATCATTTTTTTAAAAATCAAATAAAAGGGCAAGTGTGACTGTGCAAGCGTTAGATATAGGATTTCTCAATTGCTAGCGTGGTCGTCCTTGTTTTTCCTACACCGTCGATATAAGGTTTTCTGCTTCTCGAACGCACCTCCATGTCGTTGCCACTAGGTGCTTTTTCTCTAACGAAGCTGCCACTGTTGGACCACCATCGAGTTGCCTGTTTTCGTCACCGATGAGCCCAACTAATGGAGCTTCTTCAACCAATAAAAACCAACCAGAATCAGACAAAATAACTGACATCAATAGGCATCTCCATGTCTCACGCCAATGCCGCTTCCTTTGGTTGGGCAACTGTCGCCTCCAGTAATGCCTTCGCCACTAGCGTGCTTCTCTGGCAACATTCATACACGCAACAACACAGCCCCTAAACAATCTAGCACAGGCCGATCCTGACGTTTTATAGGCCCTGAGCAAATAAAAAAAATTCCTATCTTGTCTTTTTTTTCTTTATGATAATTAAAAGTGAGCTTTTATAAAAAACAAAAGAGATAAAATAGGAGCTCTTTTGTTGCTCTTTATAAAAATTAAAACCTTTATAAGGAACAAAGTAAATAAAATGGGGCCCTTTTAGTTGCAATTTTTATTCTTTGTAAAACTGGACCCTGGGCAGGTGTCATGGTTGCCCTTGCCTAGGGTCGGCTCTAATCTAGCAACCACAAACAACTAGAACTCACATCAACTATTGTGCCAAAATAAGTTCTAGAAAATACCTAAGCTATCCTACTCGCACGTATGGGAGGTAGTTATAGATGATTACCTAGGCTTGTCCCTCAAGGAGGTGAAATTGGTTCGTTCAAATTAATCTTGAATAAAAATAAAAACAAATACAATCCTAAACATTCTATCATAATTTACTGAGTAAAGGTTTTAAAGAAAATTATGCATTTAGACTAAAACGTAAACTAATTTAACTGGAAGCAAAAAAAATGATTTGATCAATCGATGTGGAAAACTCTTAGAAATTAACTTCACTAATTTAATCTCTTATACATTACTAAGATGAATTGATTAGATAATTGTCTTGCTAAAATTACCAATTGGGTTCTAAATTAATTCAAATAATAAACTAAATATATCTTTCATATTTGACAAGTTATTATCTAAATTAATTATGAAAACCTAACTAATAATTACCCACTTAAGTTAATATATTTCTAATTCTTAACCTAAGCGTCTATGGTTTCTCGTTTTAATATTAAACTTCTTCTCTGGATCCTTCGTTTAATACCTAAATGATGCAAGGTTAGCCACACTATTACATTTGATAAGTTTAGAAACTATAGTAAATAATAAGATAACAAAACATTCCCTTCATCATGCATAATGGACTAAATTAGCTACATTAATTCTTAAGAACAAGTAATCAGCCTATCATGGAATAATGAAGATTCATCATCTTCATATACTTCAATGCCACAGTTAACAGTAATAGAAAATTCTTAAAATCCATAAACAAAGTAAAAGCCGAAATGGACTATCAAACTCTAACAAGAAAAACAAGTTCAATAGAGAGTTCCATAATGCAACAAAGATAAAATAGAGATAGTAAACAAATGGGTGGTCGGATGAAGATGTTGGCGACTCCCTAGCTTCGACTTTTGCCCTCTGCGTCTGCTCTCTATCACCTAGAAGAACGAATGCTCCTCCTGGCTTCAGCTCTGCCTTCTCTCTATTAGTTGATGTTTCGCTTTTTTTTCACCACCGACTGGTCTTCTGTTCTTTATCGCCTCCAGCCTTCTTCATTGTCTCTTTTCTTCATCTTTTTCTCCCTATGTGGGTCCCTCCAACCTCTCTTACTCTTTCTATTTATAGTCCCAATCAAGGTTTAGGTTTTTACACTGTCAAAACCTATGACACGTAATATTAAACCATTTAAAAAAAATGTGCATAAGGTGATAATGTTTGTCACCCCTATGAGGGCTCTTGTCACGATGGTGACACCTTAGTCACCACCTTTCCTTTCGTGCAAAATTCATTGCCACTTTCAGTCAATTTGTTCAAATTTGGATTAGAATCACTTGAATTTGTAACCACAATCAAGAGATCAAAACTTGCAAAGTCCATAAAAATTAGTCACAACAACATCCAAAACACAAAATGCAACAAAATTGGTAGAATCTAATTTTGAAAAATGCACAAATCTAGATTTGCAAACATCACACAGGCAGAACGAAAAACGCATGACCATCATCAGATGCACAAACTAGTTTTTCCACAACAAATGCCAAAATAAAAATAGTCGCTTAAGGAATTTCCAAAACAGACAAAAACATATAATCTGATTTTCTTTTTAGGGTTTCCAGAACCAAACAATTTCAGCGCAGAAAACATTCTCAATGTTTTCCAAAACCAAAGAGTAACAGGAAGCATGCGGTAAGACATTGTTGGGATTCAATAAAACAATTTTCATAATCATAAATTCCAGAATACACTATTCTATCTCTAATTTCCTTTCAATTAAGCAAATTTAATCAAGTTATAGAATTAAAATTGCTTTGATACCACTGTTGGGAAACCAGGTTAGGATCCGATCCTGATTGCAACAGAATAATTACGAAACTTTTCTGTAAACTTTGATTTTTCAAAAACCAAGATCTCTTTAATTCTATAAAGTGATTAATACAATTCATAATAAAGCGGAATCTTAATTCGTACCTTATTTCGAATATTGATCCTTTTCTTTTCGTATCCCTCAAACCATTTCGGAAACTAATTTGTCTTAATCATCATAGCTGTACAAATGTCTAACCTTTAACGATATCCATAGAATAGTTTGAAAGATTTTTGTAACACTTAGAAAGAGGGTTAAGCAAGAAATGATACCTCCATTAAAACTTAAGTCTATTTATAATAAGTTTTGGATGTTTTAGTAATTTAACTGAAATTAAAATCTAATTTCAATTAAACTTTAATTAGAATTACAAATAATTCTAATTGAATATCAATTATTTCCAAATTAGATTCAATATCTCATATTGATCCTTATTTATTAAATATATCATATTTAATCATAAAGTTTCTCAAACTTTACAACTAAGTCCAACTTTATTAAAATAACTTTGCTCTTTTCAACTCATTCTTTATGTAAGACTTATTAAGTTCCCAAAATATGTTGACAATGATTAAAAACTATAATTTTGATTCATAATTAAAATTAAATAATTTAAAATTCTTTTTAATTGATGTTTAATTATTTAATTAAATAATTTATAATAATAGATCAAATTGCCATCTAGCAACGTGTCATCACCATCTAAATATTTAAAAATGTCAAAGTTGTTTTGAAAAACCTTTCCATGCATAAAATTTTCGTATAATTCAATCATTTCATTATACAATGTGCTAATTAGACATAGAGTATAAAATTAATATCTATTTTATTTTGAGTCTAATAATATTAGTTCTTTGTCATTAGCTATTGATTAAATTAATAACATTTGTAAACTATTTACAAAGCGTCATTTCACCTTGGCCAAGGATTTCTCGAACAATATTAATAAAAAATAATGAAACATTCTCTCTAATTACTTTAGGACGATGAATCATATGTTAATCACACAACTACCTCCATATATAATTCATGCTACATCCAATGACTACCAATTGATTGACCTATAATTAAATAGGTCATAAGTAGTATCAAAACATAACAATTCATATATAAAATAACTTTAGAGACCTCAAGTCGAAGGATCACTTATACAATCATCACAATGAGAATTTCATAGATATATAAATAATGTTCCAAATAGATTTATGATATCAGGTCTATTTGGTGAACTTGTTCTCTAATAAACACTCTCATGTTTGTCTAAGTATCTCCATATTTTAGCCTATGAAATCAACTATTTCCTTCATAAGGAAAAACATAACGAGTGCTAATTTTTTTGCGTTCTATTAATGTCTAATCTTAATAGAATAATGACCATAATGATTTAGGGATAATATATAAATATAATATAAATATCATAATTATAATCTCATTATAATTTCATTTGTAATATATAATTATCCCATGGACTTTATCATATGCATCAAAACATGTACAAGATAAAGAATGTCTTTAAATTATATTGTCACTAAATTACAACTAAAACGATTGACTGTAGGGTATAACCTAACAATTCTTGCACCTTTTATAATGTAATAAAATTTGTTGCCTACAAGTTATAAGCTATTTGGGTATAGGTAAACCGTGTAACGCTTGATTGTTAATACAAGTGAAATTTAAAAACAAGCATAGGCATATAATATACAGTAGTCATAACTACCTTACATGACTTGAAACAACTGTCTCCTTCCTCGTCTTTAAAGGTTGTTGCCCTCTTAAGCCATTGTGATCTAAACTGGACCCCATTTACTTAAGAAGTACTGATCATATCTTGTAGTGACATTCCTACCTGCAAATTTCACCACTTAATGAACTTGGCATCTTTATGAACAACAATGAACATAAAGACCATTAACACCTATTAAAGTTAAATTCACGTAATCGTGATTAACTTAAAGATGATTTCTTGAACAAATTTTTTTTATTTATAAGCCTCAGGTTGTCGTAGTTCTTCTTATGATGGACATAATCATAATCAAATAAAAAAACTACTAGATCTAAAAGAAACCAATCAAACATATAAATCATATAAAAAAGGATAACTTCAAATTCTATGGATCAACTAAACAATGAATTCTCGCTTAACATGTATTGACATAATTGTTACCATCTTTTCTCTATTAACAAATAGTATCAAAATTAAGAACTCCCCAATTTCAAGAACTTCATCCAGTTTCTTTGTAGCCAAACACCATAATCACCAAATAGCCTAGAAAAAAAACATCAATACATAATTAGAGAGTTGGGAGAACATATTTTACAAGCAAAACCACTAAAGATCGTTAATAAAAGATTTGATATGCAAGAGAAATAGAAAATCTTAGAGAGAATTCCAAAGAAAACAAAATAAAACATAAAGTTTCACGAAGAAGATGATAGGAGGAAGGAAGAGAGTTTATTTTGAAAATGGTCTTGTTGGTATCACTTAAGTGCCATGTGAAATTGATGGGTTTCACATAAAAATTATATCAATATTTACTTAATATTTAATTGATAGAATTACAGATTTTGTTAGTCAAAGAATTAATTCATAATTTTAAAAAGTTAAATTTTTTTAACACTCTCAATATTAAGATTTAAATTAAATTTTGATACAAATATTAGCCTTGTTTGATAAATGGTTGATCAGCTATTCTTTGGCAGATCAGAAGGTATTTGACTGTTTGACTATGTCAAACTGTTAGTAATCATTGTTAGTAATTAGCTAATTGGGCTAGCGGATTGAACTCAATCCGTTGTTTTTGGAAATACTCCAACGGTTGAGAAATTAAAGGAAAAAAAGATGATTATGTCCAAAAATTACTACAAATTACTTATGCTTTCACTAAAAGAGGAGAGGAGAGAGATAGAGAGAAAGATAAGCATAAAGTGTGAATTCAATTTAAAGCATAAAGTGTGAATTCAATTTAAAGCATAAAGTGTGAATTCAATTTATTCAAAGTCAAAAAAAAATGTGGTTAACTCAAAAATTAAACAAGTTGGAATTTTTCTTTAATAAAAATTTGTGCTAAATATCAGTATCATTATTTTTAAAAATTATTCCATTTTAATTAAAATATCATTGGATTTGGTATTGTACAATACAAAAAACGATGTTTTAATACATTTAGAATGAATCAAAATATATTTTGTCAATTATGCATAGTTTTGGAAAACAATTATGGTTTTAGCGAGTTGGGAGGGATCATGTATTTTTCTTAATACAATCGGTAATCCGAGACTCACATTTCCAAAACCATCGGCAAGTAATTTTAAGATATGTAGCATTTGCTATTAATGATTTATACTTTTTATGATATCATTCATACTAATTATGACAAAAGCTACCCAAAAAGAGAAGAATGTTTGCCACCTTATGCAAAGATAAAGTATCATCAATCGAAGTTTCGTAATGCAAATCCAATAGAATCTCAAGAAGTTTTTAATCGAGCTCATTCATCATTGAGAAATTGTATTGAGAGAGCTTTCGATGTTCTTAAAACTCGATGGAAGATATTAGAGAAAATGATAGAATAATTTGTGTAACTTTTGCATTGCATAACTATATTAGAAGAAGCACAATTGGTGACCCGCCTTTTAACATCATCGATCAAAATCCTGACGTTATACCTCGAGATGTATTTGAAGATGTTGAAGTCAATTCTACATAAAAAGGCATTGAAGAATCAAGAACTCGAGAGATGGCAACTATTTGTAATAATATTACTTCTAGTTTAATGGTAGTTAGACGTCGTTCTTACATTATTATAAACATTTGCTTTAAATGATGGTGTTGACTTATTTTTATCTATCTAAATTCTTACGAGAATATTCAAAGAAATACTAAGATGTAATATTCATGTCCTTATAAACCTTTTTTTTAAGTTATCTCCTCATAAATCATTTTACACATAAATAGCTCACACTAAATAGTTAATTTTATAAAACATTTTTAAATAAACAGCTGATGTTATCTATTAGTTAAATTAGCTATATTATTCCGCTATCAGTTAACTGCTGATAGAATAAGCTAAGAACTAAATGAAATCCGCTGATTGCTAAACAAGGTCATTATAATCTAAATTAAAGTTTAACACAAGCGTTATAAGCCAAAATATACCTTAAGTCTTGTTATCAATGATTTTTAATAAGTACAATATTATCATCAAATCATTTAAGCTTGTATTTTCATCGTAAAAATAACTTGTTTAGTTTTTGGAACTTTTGTCATTTCTTATCATGAACACATTAATTGATAGAAACATAATGAAACATTCTCATAATTTTGAGGAAAAAACCAATTTTTAGAAAAAAAAGTTAATAAAAGCTATAAGCAAAAGGTCATCATGGATAAAATAAAGAAAGATTTATGGATAGATTTTGTCTATGTAGATTTATTATATGAAGATAAAACCTAAAATCCAAGTTCTATTTCTTCTTGTATTTTCTTTTGGATGAAAAAATTGAAACTAAGATATAAATATTTATGAAAATAATAAGAATTGAATTGAAATTTCAATTATTATCTATCTTAAGAATCAAAGAGAAATAATCCAAAAGTCATTGGATTGGATTGAAAAGTTAGAAATACCCTTCTAAATTCCAATGATAATGGCAACCCATGATAAAGTTTGGCTTCTGAAAAGTGAGTGCAAGTCAACCCATAATCAAATAGTTAGTTGAGGCTGATCGGTTTAGAGAAATTAGGCAAAGAAAGAAATTAAAAAAAATAACATGTTCTTATATTTCAAGGTACTGATACCAATATGAAAATTTGGATTGAACCACATTTCTCAACAAATGTTGCAGAGAAAAATAAAGAAGACGATTCCACTAGAGAATTTTGGATGAGCCGAGGAAATAATGGAAACATCATCGTTCGAACTACTACATAGCAATGCAACGTTTGAATAAACCCACACCATTGTTATCAGAAACTAACACATATATTAGTCATCCCTTACGTGTATTTAAGATGTAGTAGTAACAAATAGTGACAAGCTTATAACATATTAGATAATGTCTTTCTCTTCTAACATTCTCTCTATGTGTCTCTTTTCCCTTCTCTCTCTTCTTCTGCGTATCTCTCTTCTTTTCTCTCTCTTCTAGTTTCCTTCTCATTTCTGTTAACACAACTATCACAAAGGTTGCACTCTAATTCACTATCATCAAAGTATATACAACATTTGGCATCAAAGCGGATGATTCAGGGAGAAACAATGGTAGAAAGTACAAAACCTGTGAATATGCAGAAGCTAGAAGAAAACGTGAGGAATTTGGTGGGGGGGCAGACAAGAAACAAGAAAATGTTTTAATAATTTCAAAGCATAGCCAAAAAGATAGAGAAGGAAATGTTGGAGTTACGAACTATGTTTCTGAAATTTTTGCAAAACCAAAGGAGAGAACCAGAAGACACAACTTCAAAGTTATCCGAACCCACCTCCCAAAGTAATCAGCCAAGGCAAGAGAAGGATGAAAACTCAACACTGACAAGGTTGAGTCAGATTGAGGTCCTTTTAATCGATAGAAACAATGTCAAATTATGGTTGTGTCGTTGTGAGCAATTTTTCTAGTTGGATCAAACTCCAAAGAAAACTAGTGTTTGTATAGCAATTTTGCATATAGATGAAAGAGCTTAAGAATGGTATCTGTTACACATGAAGAATCGTCATTAGGCAGAAATGGTTGATTGAGAGGAGTTAACCAAGGCCCCCAAACAAAGATTTGATGTGAAAATTTGTAATGACCTGGTAGGGGACTTCAAAAATAAAAGTAAAAAGGAACAGTGCTAGATTAATACGCTCAATTTGACCATCACTCCAACTAGTTATCGCAACTAAAAGAGTATTTGATTGGTTTTTTTGTTAAGAGACTCAAACTAGAGATTGACATGACTGTGAAACTGCATGAACCTCACTCATTACATCATGTGTATATGCTAGCTCATAACAAGAAGATATAGTGATATCTAACAAGAATACCCTCCTAAGTTGAGGAAGTACAATAAAAAATATGGGCAACAGAGGAAATTATAAACAGTTCCGAGACTGCAACACACAACAAACATAAACATAAGCTCAAGCTTTGATGGAATACAGCCTACACTAACACCTACGTCGCCCTCATCATTAATAAAACCTTTTAAACCTAATAAACACTTCATTAGCAAAGGGTTCGACGATAAGCAAGCGAGAGGGCTTTGTTTCTGGTGTGATGAAAAATATAGTCCATGTTATAAACATAAAAATATTTTAAAAAAACAATTGCAGTTTTATGTCATCGCTGGAGATGACATCTCAGGCTGAAGTAATAACGCCTCCTGAGACTAAACTCTAGAAACAATTTCTAAAGGCCAATTTGGTAGACAAGGATCTGAAGGGGAAGGGGATTGTTGCAAAGAAAATGAAGATGACTCCACCAAGGGAATTTTGGATGAGCTGAAGAATTAATGGAAACATCATTATTTGAACTACTACATAGCAACGTAGCATTTAAATAAAGCCACACCATTATCAGAAACTAGCACTTATACTAATTATCCCTTGCATGTATTTAAGACATGGTAGTAACAAATAGTGACAGGCATATAACATATTAGATATTGTCCTCCTCTTCTAATATTCTCCCTCTGTGTATCTCCTTTCCCTTCTCTCTCCCCCTTCTCTTCTCTCATATCTCTCTTCTTTTCTCTCTCTTATGGTTTCCTTCTCATTTCTGTTTAACACAAATATCACAATAAGACTGACGTAAGTTCGTCATGACTCCGTCACTTGAGTTGGTCATGACCTCCGCCACTTGAACCTTGACAATGCCTGCTTCACTCCCATCTTCCTTCCCTCAGCCATTCCCATATCTCCCACAAAGCATAGCAATCGCAATAACTTACTCTCTTTCAAAATCCAAAAAAAAAAGAAAAAAAACTAGCTCAGCATTCCTGTATCTCCCACAAAGCTTAGCAATCGCAATAACTTATTCTCTTTCAAAATCCGAAAAACAAAGAAAAAAAAACTAGTTCAGCCCTTTAGTTCTCCAGATTTCTTGCTCTTGCCCAAACCTGCAAACCTACAAACAACCAAAAATTTTAGTCCCTAAACATAAACTCAAATTTTCCAACCCTACTATCAACCATCCAATAAAACATCCCATTAAACCCTAATTCTAAATCTACTCTTCCTTTCCCTCCTAAAACCACTTCACCTCCCCCCTCTTTCCCATCATTTTCTACAACTACCCCTACCCCTACTATGACTGCTCCTCCTCCTCCTAAAGGAACAAACCCTACCATAGTAGACAACGTTAAAGGAATTAGGAAAACATGGAAACATATGGTTGGGGATAACTCAGACTCCTCTTTGGTTTTCAGCCCTCCTGTAGAGATGGATGGTAAACTAATGGTGGCTCCTAGTTTAGAAATTTTACAGCAAGGAGCTAAGACATAGGAAGCTACTCTTGTGAGATTCTTCATGAAAAAAGGCCTGCATTTCTTGTTGTACAAGCATGGGCTGTGAGGAATTGGAAAGGAAGAGGGCTAATGGAGGTAATGCTAGCCGAAGAAGACAATATAATTTTTACGTTTTCTTCCTAATCAGAAACTCAAAAGGTAATAGAAAAGGGCCCCTAGCATATCTCTCAACTTCCTCTATTTCTCCAAAATTGGCATCCAGGTATGGAGCTTGAAAAAATTAAAATGAAGAACATTCCCCTATGGGTGAACATTCACAATATCCCATTGGAATATTGGATTACAAAGGAGTTAAGTATGCTTGCAAGTTACTTAGGAAAACCGATCTGCATGAATGAAAATGCTGCATTGAGGAAAAGACTGGGTTTTGCTCGACTATGTGTGAGTATGGATATGGCTAAGGAAATGAAGGATAGTATTCCTATCCTAAGATTGGCAGATGAAAACTCTCTAAGAGAAGATAGAGTCCTGGTGACTTATTAATGGAAACCATCTCTTAGAGCTCAAGACAAAGAATAGACACCAACGAAAAAGCTCTTCATCAAAGGTGATTACTAGGAAATGATGGGAATAGAAAAAAAAAATGAGATTGAAGATATTAAAGAGACGGAGGAGATAGAACAAGTGGTAGAAAATCAAGATATAGTTCCGATAGTAAATGACTCCCCTAAAATAAGGAAGGACATCTCGGAGGAAAAAAATACAGTTCCTGTTCAGCTAAAGGAAATTCTTCATAATCCATCAGAAGATTTCTACAAGTCTACTATGAATAAAGAAGAAAATGATATGGAATATATTTGTACTAATCAAAATGTAGGATTTTCGGAGGTCAAACAAAGCAAGCAAAGTCTATCAAGGGTTGAATGGAAATAATCAAGCGGAGCAGTTTGAGCAAGTCACCTCTAAGAAAAGTGGTAGGAGCAATAGGAAAAGCTCCAAAGGTAAATCCAATTAATTTTGACTTTGATAGTATGGAATGTACGTGGAATAAATAATCCTTCAAAGCTTAATGCTTTAAGAGATTTTGTGCTAAAGGAAAAGCCAAAGGTTTTTTGTATGTTGGAGACTAAAATTAGAAAAGAAAATCTGAATAAATTGGGTTATCGAGGCAACAACTGGCAATTCATTACAAACCATCAAAGTCATGCATATGGAAGGATTATTATAGCTTATGATGGCAACTTTTTGAAACTAAAAGTGCTAGAATCTAGTCAGCAACATATTCACACTATGCTTTATTTCAAAATGAAAAAGTATTGGGTTTTAGCTACTTTTGTCTATAGATTCAACACTATGTTCCAAACAATTGACCTATGGGATTACTTAAGAAGGATAAAGGCCTCAGTAAATTCCCCTTGGATGGAAAGTGGGGATTTTAACACTACTTTGTACAGATCAGAGGTTGAAGGTAATTATAATCTACTCAACTACTCCTCTGATATGTTTGATTGTATGCAGGAGGTCAAACTTATTAATCTAAAAGCTGAAGATCATAAGTTTACTTGGACAAATAAACAAAGTTCTAATTGGCACATCAGGAAAAAAATGGATAAAGTTTTGGTAGATGTGGAATGACTACATTCTTTCTTAAGAATCTCATATCACACTCCTATAAAGATAGTAAACTTGTTCACCTCCTCCAGAATCCATCACCCTTTCAAATTTAACAATTTTCTGGTTAACATGGAGGGTTTTCAAGAAGCAATACAGAAGGGCTTATAGTATGGATGTTATGGGACTAAGCAATACATTTGTATCCAAAAGCTCAAGGCTATGAAACAGGAGATGAAGACTCTTAATGGTAAGAGAGGGCTAAATCTTACAAAGGAGATTAAAATATCTAAGGATAAACTCTCTTCTATCCAAAAAGCATTGGCAGAAAACCCTTTGGATGGAGCTCTAGTTACAGTAGAGAAAGAAGCTCTTAAAAACTATTTGGAAGTAGTGGCAATCAACATTCCCTACTGAAGCAGAGAGCTAGAATGAATTGGCTAAAAGAGGGAGATAGATGTACAAAGTTTTTCTTCAATTATATGTTAGCTTGAAAGAATACTAATAGAATTACCTCCATTAAGACAGAAGCTGCAATGGAGGTTTTTGGACAAGATGACTTAGTTGAGGAAGCTATGAATTTCTACAATAATCTACTTGGATCAGATTCTCTCCCATCTAAGTTGGATTACGACCTTAGTCAGCTTGTAACCACTAAGATTCCTGATCATGAAGTTAATGGGTTAATAAGACCTGTTATAGATCAGGAAAAAGATAAGGTTGTCTTCAGCATGAATGGATATAAAGCTCCAGGACCGGATGGATTGAATGGTTTTTTCTATCAAGAAACTTGGAATAGTTTGGGTGGTTAGTGAAGGAGGCAGTGCAGGAATTCTTCCTAAAAGGGGTTTTACTAAAAGAAATAAACAAGACCTTCCTATGCCTGGTCCCTAAAAATTCCATCCCAGAGGAAGCGGTTAGAATTAATTCCCGTTTATCTACTTCTGGCCATGTGGGGAGGAAAGAAGCGGTTGTATTCAACTATAAAGTTTATTTTGTATACTATTGGAAGCTCTTTACTTGGAATGACTACAGACTTATATCATGTATAAATTTCTTCTATAAGATCATTGCTAAGATTTTGGCAAATAGGCTAAAAGAGGTCCTAAAATTTCTTATCAATGAGAATCAAGGGGCTTTTATGGCAAGCAGAGATATAGGTGACAATATTTTAATTGTTCAGGAGCTCTTAAAATGGTATAACTGCAGGAGAAGTCCCCAAAATTGCACTATTAAAGTTGATCTATAGAAGCACTCAATAGTGTGAATTGGGGATTTATGCTAAAAACATTGGAGATAATGAATTTTCCCTTAACTTTCGTCAAGTGGATCCAACAATGCATATCTACTGCTTTCTATGAGATATTGATTAATGGTTGCCCCACGGGAATGTTCAAAGGAAAAAAAGGTCTTAGGCAAGGGGATCCCCTTTTTCCCTACCTATTCCTAATCTGTATGGAAGTCCTCACTCAGCTGCTCAAGCACAGCACTTCAATTGATCCTAAATTTAGATATCACTCTAAATGTAAGAAAATTTCTCTAACTAGTTTATGTTTTGCAGATGATCTTATTCTCCTAAGCAAGGAAAATGTTCAATCAGTCTCTCTTATGATGAAAACACTCAATCAATTTAAGGAGATGTCAGCATTATGTGTCAATTTTCACAATAGCTTTATCATACTCTCCAAGAGTGCTTCTCACCTCTTAAATGTTTTAGCTCAAGCTACAAGTATGGAAACTAAAACTCCTCCTCTACATTACTTGGGGATACCTATCTCATCTAGGAGGTTTAGATTCTATGAATTTCTTTCTTTGATAGAAAAGATGCAGAAAAAATTGGGATCATGAACCAATAAAGCACTTTCCTATGGAGGGAAACTTCAGTTATTGAAATCAGTTATCATGTCTATGAACATTTATTGGTGTTCATACCTTTTCCTTTCAAAAGGGTTGACTAAAATAGTTGAAAATTTGATGAAACAACTTCTGTAGGGGAAAAAGAATAGAGAGAAAGGAAGAGTCAAAGTAAGTTGGAAGAAAATATGTCAACAAAAAGATGAAGGTGAGTTAAGACTAGAGTCAATCTCTACTAAAAACAAATTTCCTATGTCAAAGAGGATTTGGAGAATCCTTAATGATAAAGAATCAATGTGGACCAAATGGATTCATTCTTATATATTAAAAGGAAGAATTTTTAGGCTCTAAAAACTAAGGTCAGTTACACCTAGTTTTTTTAACCAAATTCTTAGAATGAGGGAGGAGATCAACTAGCACATTTCTTGCCAAATAGGGGCAGGAGATAGATTTTCTTTATGGTATGATAACTGGTCAAGAAATGGTCCTTTAATACTAAACCAGATGGCAAATTCCTAAGGATATTAAGCTCCAAGAAATAATAAGAAATGAAAACTGGACTCTATCCTCATATGAGACTACATTTCTACACATTCCTCAATTCAGAAGTCATGGGGAGAGAGATAATTATTTATGGAAGGGAATCCCTATTTCTGAGATTACTGCAAAGGAAGTCAAAAAGATGAGGGGAAGGCCAGAAAATAGAGAAGGGTGGGATGCTTTGATATGGAATAAGGCCCTTAGACCTAATGTAAGTTTTCTGCTATGGTTGGCAATGTGGGACAGACTGAGTACTATGGATAGATTGAAATTCCTAACCTCCTCTAAACTACGTATCCTTCTAGTTGATGAATCCCGAGATCACCTCTTCTTTGAATGTGGTTTCTCCAAAGGAATATGGGCAAAAATTTCTACTCTATGTGCCCTTAACTTCAACTATGGCAGACTCACAGATTTCATACAAGAGCTTCCTAAATTGAACATTTCAAAATATGATAAGGCTATAATACTACTCTCGATGGCTACATGTTTCCAAGTGATCTGGAAATAGAGGAATTGCGGAAGGTTCAATGACCAATTTACTTCAATAACCTCTCTCATAGATCTCACTACTACCAGTATAAGGGAGCAACTAATTATCAATCAGTTAAACCTATACTGTAGTAGGAGAATGGCTTATATATGGAGAATATAGCATTAGCTATTTCAGTTCCAAAGAAGTAGCTACTCAATCCACTATGTAGAAACTAAACACAACCACAGTTCACAAATGAACCCAGGATTTACAAGCAGATAATTCTATGCAGTTCAAAGGAAATAGAAAATTTGCTCAGTCTGAAATTATTTCCCATTTTTCAGGGTTGAACACAGCATGAAGAACATTGCTTTCTATTCACTATCAATGGATTATTGATCATACAGTGTTTAAACAAGTGGAGTTCTTCTCAAGGAAAAAGAAAGGAAGAGCAAGAAAGTAATAAATCGTATACCTAATTAGGGATGTGTCATCCTCCTTTTCGAGGTAGATGTTGAAGTCCCTGTAAACCTATAAGGAAACAATTCAAGAAAAATGATTTCAGATTAGCCATACCAGTTTCGACAAAAGAGATCGTTAGAAGAAGGAGTAGAGTAATTCATGAAACAGGAATCAAAATTAACATCAGTCGTGATCTCCCTCGTTAGATTGGCACCGAAGAGCTAAGCCCTCGAAGAGTTCTCTCCAACCTCTGGAAATAAAGTAAATTCTTAGAGATTCATAAAAAACCCTAATTTATAAAAGATAACTGAGAGGAAGTTGATTACCTGAGAAGAATAGCCGGTTAAGCGTAAAAAGGAGAGGAGGCTATTCCTCGACGCCACAGCAAACGTCGCCTCCAGATCATTCAAATCAACGCAAATCGTATTGTCAATCGCTAGATTTAATCGAGTAAAAGCTCAAGACTCGAGAAAGACATAGTTCATTTAACCCTAATTGACTAAAGTTATGTATTGGTAGAACGTCGTTGTTTATTGCAATCCTCTCGTGTTTTGTGTATTAACCAAGGTTATTAAAACCAGACCGGACCGGGCGGTCCGATCAGAATTTGTCTGAACCGGCTAGTTGTCCGGTTCGATTTTAATGAATAACTCTTGAATATCAAAACCGGCCGGTTTATCAGAGAACCGACCGATTTTCTTAGGAACCGGTTATTTGATAACCGGATTTCAAGTTAAAAAACCCTTTTCGTTCTTTTTCAGTAACGCGAACTGGAGGTAGGTAGATTTCAAAGATAACATCTTAAGAAATCTTAGGTTAGAACTTCCACAAAAAATTTTAGAAAATTCTTCTTCAACCTGATCAGATCGTAAACAACCCAGATCCAGAGCATTTGCCTGGTGCTGTGGCCACACTTCGAAAGAAAGTCATGAAGTTGAAGCTTCAGATTCTGTCTCAGCACAGTATCGCATCAAGGGCTCGGGATTCCCAGACAAGAGAGTCGGCAAACCCCAGTAGCGAAAATGGCAAGTTGGTGGATCTAGAGGAATCTACTTTCAATGAATTTTTTGAAATTTATCAGGGCTTGGAAGACAGATCCAAACTTTGCCAGCTCTGTTTCGCTCTGTTTTCGAAGGACATGGAAGTGAAGAAAAGGTTGTTGATTTACTGGTGGGTCGGCGAGGGCCTGGTGGAGTCAACGGCCGAGGAGGAGTCTAGATTGAAGGAGGGCACCGTAATCCTAAACATGAAAGGAGTATGAGGTTTAGCTTTTTTAGATTTGCGTGAGGATGAGTTTGAGGTTTAGGCGTTTAGCTTTTTTAGATTTGCGATGAGTTTTACGGTAAAGCTCATCCTCTTTGGAGTTCATCGTCGTCCATGAAGGTCAAGAGAGCCTTTCGGCACAAAGCATCATAAAGATGGTTGGTGAAACTGCGACGAGTGTCTTCACCCCTGAAGCTTATGAAGACATCGTACCTCCATGGATGAGGAGACTGGGAGGCTGAAGAAGAAGAGTAAGAAGCCATTTTAAGGATCTAAGTATAATGGCCGACGAATCTGAGAATCCGATCGAATCGATGGTGGAGAAGATAAGTGAGAAGATCCACGATCACAGTTCTTCTTCTTCCGACTCAGAGAAGAAGGAGAAGAAGCAGGAATCTTCGTCGTTGGTGAAAATACCGTCAACTACTTCCTCTGTTTCCTTCTTCTTCTTCTTCAAACTTCTTCTTCTTACAAGAAATTCTTACTATAAAATTAAATGCAGTGATGAAATAAATTGACATTTCTGACAGTGTCAGAACAATGAAGTTGCAAACAGAAGAGATAAGACCCACCAAGACGAAGCACTGAACTTGAAGCAGTGACCTTTTAGATTGAGTCAGTTTTTCTACTTTCACAGTGGACACTGGAGTATCCTTATTTCCATTTATAAAAGTTTCCTG
>JANVCQ010000002.1:769706-803339 GCA_025531925.1 Erythroxylum plowmanianum
TATTTTGGTTGGGTATTAATTAAAGAAATACGAAAATGAAACGGTCTATCATAAAATAGAATAAAATATAATAAAAAATTATTTTAAAAAATGAAAGGTTTTATAAAATAATATAGTAAAATATTATTTAAAAGATAGAGAAATAGAATATAATGTATAATAAATGATTATTATACCCTCATATTAAAATAGTTATTATAGAAAGTTTAATGCTATAATTTTAAACATAAATTATGTCTAATTAAAAAGTCACAGTTTAAGTCACAATTGTGACAAATAATTTTTATATTTTTATTTTAAAATAATAAAAATTTTAATAAAAGATTTATTATTTTATTACTATTTTTTTTGAAGGAATATTTTATTATTAATTATATACAATTTATTATTAATAATATAAAAAGATTATTATTAAGGTGAGGAGGAATAATATAAAAATATTATTAATTATATACAATTTTTGGATTATAATAAATGAGTACGGAGAAAAAAGAGATTAGGATTAAAAGAAATAATTAATATTAAAATTATTAAGGATATATTAGGTAGTATATATTTATTATTTTATGTTAGATTTTTTATTTTTATTATTTATGATAAAATAAAATATAACATAAAACTATTCACATTTATTCCATTTTATTATAAAACTCTAATCTAAACAATAAAAAATATGGTACGTTACATTCCGTTATATTACAAACTCCTCGGCTTAACTTATTTTCTTAGTCAACTTTGTAGGGTTTTTTATAAGTAATATAGAACCACCAATGTTCTTTTTTAATTCAAAAGAGGGGGCTACAAAGTCCAAGGTTTCTGCAATGTTGACACCGTGCAGTGCTCCGTGACGATGGGACAATGTACTTTTCACTTTTAAGCCCATAACATGAGGAGAAAAAAATAAAATAAAATCCCCATTTTGTGTCATACGTGTCGCTGCGTGTGTACTTGACCATGAATTAGTGGACCTATCACGACGTCACAAGCCCGACATGAAATTGTGCCCACAGAATTAGTTCTTATCTTGTAGGAACGACTTTTTATTACAAAAAGATTTATCATAAAGTCATTAGATTTTTTGTATGAGTAAGACTTATAATTTTTATATTTTAAATATGTGTTAATACTTTAATTAAATTACATATTTTAAAATATTAAAATTATCATTATTAAAATTATATTATTTATTTAATTATGGTCATTTATCATTTCATAAATAATTTAAAATTAATTTATCAATTTTATCAGATTTATTTTGTAAAAAATTTTTACATCATAAACTTTGTACCTAATGTGATTTATAAATAATTTATTAAGAATAATGATAATATTTAATAAAAAATCGAGTTTTTAAAAAATTTTGATGAACTAATTCTCGAACTTAAATCTAACTTCAATATATTTTCTTGCTTCTTTGATGCTTTGTTTGGTTAATTTTATGCGTAAGTCTCCTGCAACCAGAAAAGGTTTGAGTGTTGAAGGATCAAGTGATTCGGTTGGAGCCCCCAGATTATCGAGAAAACACACAAACATGACTCTTCTTCGTAGCCCACAGCTGTGGAAAGTGTCGCATTCATTCGCCCAAAACCGTGTATGTCCTTTCGGGGAGACAGCATGTGCCGTCTGGTCGGCCTCAAGCTTCCGTTCTTGAATTTGTTAATTTCGGAACCTAGTTTCGCTGCAACCTCCGGTTTCATATCATCAGCGTGACCGTATAGTATAGCAATTTTTTTAGAAAATGAACGAAGAAAAAAAATTTAATTAAAATGAAACTAAATAACTTATTTTGAATTATAAAAATTAATTAGCTCATAAAAAATTAATTAATTAAATTAAATTAAAAAATATTAAACTAAATCAGAATGAAAGTTTAAAATTAAATTTAAAATTAACTATTTTAAGATTTTTATTATTGCTGAACTGATTCAGATTTTAGAAAGTTGATTTTTTTTGAAAAAGGGATAATAAATTATAAGATTTTCAGCTTTTAAAAATTTTCTATTTAAGTTTCAAAATGTTTGAATTTTTAATTTTTTAAAAACAGGATGTTATTTTTATTAGTATTTTATTTATATATTTGATATAAAATAAAAGACTAATATTTAAATGAACAATGGTTTTTAATTTTAATGTATTAATTAATTGATTATATTTTAAATACATAATTATTAATGTATAATTATATTAACAACTACAAAAGTTTATGAACCTTTTCAAATATTAATATTCACGTAATTAATAAAAATAAAATTTTGAATTGGATAATTTGATTCCTTAAATTTATTATTTAATTTAAAATTATATATATAATTTATAATATGTATTTTGAGTAATTATAAAAAAAATCTATGCTTGCACTTTCCAACCGACTTTCATCAGAAAACTATGGACCGGGGCCATAACGTAAAAAGTAGGAAGGGCAAGGGCTCTGAATCGACAGAAAGAGTCAGCCCTAACGTAAGAGTTTCTGAACTCATGGATAAGCATGTGCAAGGCACGGATGTCGGCAAATAAGGGGGGACCACCACACACTTAAAAAACGTAAATTATTAAAAAAATAAATTGGATTTGTAAAATTTGATTTAATCTCACCTAATAGAATTCCAAAGTTTAATTTAAATTTAATTTAAAGTTAAATTTAGATGCTTCAATCAAAACTAATATTTTAAAATTTTGTTTAACAGTTAAAATTTTAAAACCGGCTAATTGCTTAGTTCGATTTTTAATTTTTAATTTTATTTAATTTAATAATTTTTGTTGTTAAAAAATTAATCGGTGTTAATTAATCGACAATTTTTATAAATTAATTAGTTTTTATAAACTCATACTTTTCAAATAGCATTTCTATTTTATTTAAATTTTAAATTTTTCAATAAATAAAAATAATTTTTTTAAAATCTTCAAATCTATTCAATCTTTAATCAGAAGGTGGGCTTCCAGCAATTTGTGACCATAAGGTCACAGATTAATCGATTTCATTACTTTTTAATTGAATCTTTAAAACTTTACCAATTTAACTTGTAATTTAGTTTTGAAAATATAAATTAAAACTTAATTTTAGTCTAAAATTATTAATTAATCAAAAATTATAAAATGAGCCGGGTTGGCCCCATTCCCCCGTAGCCCTTTGGGCTATGAGCCGAGTCACAGGTTGACTTATCCTGACCTATCAGGTCACAGGCCACCCTAGCCCATAGTCAGGTTGGGCCTAAGCTGTTTCTACTTAAGTTTCCGATTTAATTAATGTCCAAATTTATTTAATTATATAAATATACATATATTTTATTCTTAATCAAAAATTAATTAATTTTAGTGCGATTAAAAGTAAAAATAAAAATAAAATAATAAAATAATAAATAGAAATAAGATAATAAAATTATACATGTTTTTGTTTTTAATTTTTTGTAAAAATCTTAACTAAATAAGTTTTTGATTTTAATTAAAAAAGCAAAATTAAAAATTAAAATAAAAATAAAAATTATAAAAGAAAAATAAAAATATAAACAAATAATTATTTAAATGTAATTCAAATTTGAAGTTTAAATTCAAATTTGGATCAAACGTAATAGTAAAACCCATAAGTTCTTTGAGGTGATGTTTGGTCCATGAACAAATCCTTCTTTTATGAATCTAACAACAGACTCACAGAAACCAAATTTGCGTGGACTAAATAGATCATGTAGATTAGGCTTCTCAGGTTCACCAGGCTCGAGCCTGAAAATGGGAAACAAACAGCCAATTCTTTCCTCTTCATCTTCTCTTTAAATCCTATTTGAAAAAGCTTACACAATCTTTTGCCTCCTGGACATTGTCTTTCTCCATCTCAAGAAGCCAGATTGAATCTATAATTTGGACGTAACATACACGGGAAACTTTTAATCAGTTTATCTCCAGGCATTGTTCTCGTGAATGACCTGTTCCTTATTGTAGGATTCAGACATCAAAAGATAGTGAAATCACCAGACTCCTGTCTGCTATACGTATATCTATCCACACATCGCTTGGCCAAGGAGCTGAAGAAAGCAAAAAATGGAGGCTCTCAAGTCAATCCTCACAGCAACCCTCTTCTGCTATGTCTTTGTAATGGCTGTGGTGGGAGACTGGGACTCGCAGACTCTTTTCTATGATTGGACTGTTTCTATGTCTCAGCGTCAGGTTCTCGGTGTCAAGAAGCAGGTTGTTGGAAATTCAGATACGTCATTTACGTTTTTTTTCAGGATTTGTTGACGAGATGTTGTTGTTGTTGTTGTTTCACATCAGGTGATTCTTGTCAATAATCAGTTCCCAGGACCAATTCTGAACGCAACAACTAACGATATTGTTAATATAAACATCCACAACAACCTGACAGACCCTTTCCTGCTCACATGGTACGAACCAGGGAGTTAAACCTTCGAACTCAGATTCAATGACGTGAGATTTTGTAAACATGGTTTAGTTTGTACGTAGGAATGGAGTGCAGCTGAGGAGAAACTCATGGCAAGATGGTGTTCAAGGGACGAACTGCCCAATAATGCCAGGCCAAAGCTGGACATACAGTTTTGAGATAAAAGATCAGATTGGAAGTTTCTTCTACTTCCCGTCTATTCTACTGCATAAAGCAGCTGGTGGGTACGGCGCTATAAGAGTGAACAATCGAACTGCAGTCCCACTTCCATTCCCAACACCGGATGGAGATTTCGACGTACTCATTGGAGATTGGTTCAACTCTGACTACAAGGTATAGTCTATTGATTTATCACAAGTATGCATAATTTTTCTTATGTTTCTGCTCCGAAAATGATTGGAAGTGCACTTCTGAAATGTGCTACGTATATATTTGTATACATCTGCCCTGTAACTTTTGTTTCTCAACAGTATTTGAGATCTTTACTTGACGAAGGGGACAATTTGCCAGCACCTGACGGAATTCTCATAAACGGACTCGGTCCGTATCAATCTGTTTTTCGATTCGAGACAGGTCAGTTGGAATCGTTTTCCTGCGGAGAACTTCTTATATAATCTTTTTGTGACAGGATTTTGTGGATACATAGACAAGCCAAATCCTGCCTATAGTTGGATTTTCATTGCAGGGGCTACGTACAGGCTGAGAATTTCCAATGTGGGTTTGAAAACATCACTGAACTTCAGAATTCAGGATCATTTGCTGCTGTTGGTGGAGACTGAAGGTTCATACACTCGTAAACAATACTTAAGTAGTTTGGACGTTCACGTTGGTCAGTCTTATTCAGTTCTAGTCACAGCTAAGAATCAGAGCGGAGACAAATCCTACTACATGGTTGCAAGTTCTCGCTTCACTTCAAAAGAGCTTTTTGGTATTGGTATCGTCAGGTATCCAGATTCTAAAAGCAACCCCTCTGGTTCTCTTCCATCAGGACCACCTCTATATGATTATATTTACTCCATTACTCAAGCTCGAACCATCAGGTTTGCAGTTTTTTTTTTCTTTTCTTACTGAAATCCTAACTGAGAACGAGATTATGTATCAAATGGTAAAGAATCCTAAACATTTTTGTTTCATCAGGTGGGATCTGGCAGTAGGAGCTGCTAGGGTGGATCCACAAGGTTCATATCGTTATGGTAGTATCAAGGAATCGGGTACTCTAATCCTTCAAAGTGGTGTTATGTTCGATGGGAATCGAGTCAGGTACACAATCAATGGGATGTCTTACGTGAATCCAGACACACCACTGAGCTTGGCAGATCTATTGCATGTCAAAAATGTGTATCAGACTGGACTAATTCCTGACAAACCAATCGGCAACTTGATCCCAGGATTGGGAACTCCTGTTATTGATGTTATTCACCGCAGTTTTTATCATATAGTTTTCGAAAATCCTCTTTCGAAATTGCAAACATGGCACCTTGATGGCTACAACCTTTTTGTTGTGGGGTAAGTCTTCCTTTTTTTCCAATGTTATGCTCAATTTTATCAGGAAATTTTCAGGCATTGATAAAAAATTCTGCTTAAACTTAGCCCGGTTTGACCTGGATATACCCAAATTTAGACTGAATCTTGATTTTTGACCTGATCAAGATTCATAAATTTGGTCTGGTCTGAATCTGATCCATTGCCATCTCTACCTCTGATGACCTTAATACTGTTGCAGCATGGGATTTGGGAAATGGGAGGAGAGCAGCAGAAAGACATATAACATGATCGATGCAGTTCCTCGTTCAACAGTTCAGGTTTTATTTACTTGCATAAAACTTGACACATAGCTTATTATGGTTTTAAAAAAAGCCTGACATGACATGAAGCCTATGTCCTGTTTCTTCGATGGTAAGCGCAGGTATGTCCATACTCGTGGACAGCAACTTTGGTGATGTTGGACAATCCAGGAATCTGGAATCTGAGATCGCAAGATGCAGAATCCTGGTATCTTGGACAAGAGCTATACATAAGAGTCAAAGATTTTAGTGTAGCTAAGCCTAACCCGTCTGTCCCTGGTAAAGACGAAGCTCTTCCTCCTCCAGCAAATGTTATCCTATGCGGGAGGGCTTACTTGGAAAATGAAGCTCCGTCTCATGGAAAAGTGGAGGATTAATGTTGTTGATATAGTTCCATGTAAGAATGGCTACCATAAACATGGCATTGTGAAAAGAATCCATGACCATGTTAAAGGATACCAATTCAATTAAAAGTTATTGCTATTTTAAGTTAATCTTAAGTTCAAGTTTCGAAAATTTAGTCCGACTTAAGTATAATCCGATTCTGACCAAAAAAAAAAAAAAAAAAGTATAATCCGATTCATTATTATCACTAATTTTGAATGACGATTGAAATTATTGGCTTGTTCTTAAAACCACATCGTTAGTGGACGAAGAGAGAGGTCAACCTTGTGAATACAAATAGATGGGCAGAGGATAAATCAAAGGTATGATCCTTCAGGCAGCAAACGGGATATGATGAGTGGTCATAGCTCGCTAATGAATCTGCGAGAGGAGTGTCCTCCCCGAAGCCTGGTTACGACAAACTGGGCACTCCATTCTTTAACCATCTGATCCCAATCTGAAAAGTGTCAAAATCACAAACCCAGTTGCGAGCCTTTGTTATTTAGAGGTGCTGCTTGATTAATGTAGGAACGGTTCAATGTTCTTGAATGGATTTTGGTGTTAGGGAAGGCACTAATTGAGTCAGGTACTAGCAGAGACTCGGATGGAACTCGATAAATGGTTGAAAGTGATAAATCTGGTAATGGGCCATAGCTCATAGGGTATGTACATGACAATTTAATGAAAGAATATATACATCAAATTGCACGGGGAGCGAAATATCCTATAAAGGAATCGGTCATGGAGGGTCTTAGATGAGAGCTTCTAGATATCCATATCATCTACACTAGTAGCCTTGGGATGCTCTGAGTTGACTTGAGAGTTTCTGCTGCTCCTGCTCACTGCCAGCACTTTGCTTCTTCTCCTCCCTACGGCAAACTCTTCGCTTTTGCTTATGCCTGGAACTTTTCTCGTCCAATTTACCTTGTCTAACATGTCTCTATCTTCTTGAGAAAGTTGGGTAATGTAGTTTTTCAAGGATGAAACGCGATGCATATTGGTCGGGAAGATTAGTCCCTTGGTTGTTGAAGATCGAGCAGGCATTGCATTGAATCCAAAATCTCGATTTCTGACTGTGTTTATTAACGTATGTAGCCATGTGATCAGTTCGAGAATGCATTCATCAGTTTTGTCCTTATCAGCGTGATAAAGTGTCTGGAGGCGGATCAGGTTGCTAGATTTGCCAGTACACTTGCCAAGATCATTACTGCAGAGAAAAAACAAACGATCAGGAGGCGTTCTGATGACAAGTTCATTCTGTGGATCATCCCTACAGAGAGAGAATGTGGTTGTGTAGATCAAATGTACATAAAGGGACTGACCCAGTGTTTGCCCATTCTCCAACCCATCCAAATCCTTGATGTGCCCTGTTTTCAATTGTAACAGCTAGTAAGATAGGAATATTAACAAATGAAGCAGGAAACAGAACTTCATATTCAGCCTCTGGAATAGGGGTGGCAACAGGGTTCGGTCTGATCCAAGCCAAAGTCGGCATGGAAAAGCCCAATTTAACTTTTGAGACGGGCCGAAGCCAAATCAAGCTCGGGTTAGTGGAGTGTATATAAAAGATTTGAAGTTGCCCGGCCATTGTCACCGCTTATATGGAGCATAATATGCATGTACAATGGTAGCGGAGGGAATATAGAGAATTAGAACACTGAGTGAACCTACTTGGTTGTGTTGGTAGCAACAGGTACAAGCCAATGTAGAGTCTTCTCCATTTCAGCTTTTAATTGAGCTATGGTGAGCTGCAGAAACACATGCAGAAAGCAATTTAAGTTGCAGCATCAAGCATTAACATGACTTGAGGAAATGCAAATACCTCTTTCTTGACATCAACCCTTAGTATGCGAGAACGAAGAGCTTTTTTAACACCGGCTGGCAACCCCTGATATAAAGTGTCCCGTATATGTGGAGGAAGGGAGGTTGGCCGAGATGCCTGAAGACGTTGTTTTTGTCAAGGTGAAGAATTTAAGATACGAAAAAAAAAGCTGACTAATTTAGAGATATTATTCAATAAACTTACGATATTATCTATCTGGTTGATTACATTAGCATAGTGCAATGCAAGACCAGCAGGGCCTAACCTTTGAGGATTCTTGCTGGCCTCCTCGCCAGTCAATGTAGCACCTGCAAGAGTTTATTGCACTTAGAAAAGGATTTATCACTTTGAATGAACATGTTCTGAATCTGATGAGAGGTATTGTCTATAGGATTTGTCAATACGTTATGAATCTTCGCTAGAAATTAAAAATGGAATTTGTACCATTATTTCCAAATGCTTCAGATATAGCTTGGTGTAGATAGGTAACAACATTGACAAGCTTTTCCATGATCTGTGGAAGATCGTGTGAGTGAAGTTATGAGATAGGATGTGAAACTGTGATGATCAATACAAAAATTCAAAACCAAGTTGCTTATTGGCATCTAGATCATCATACCAGATGAAAGTTGCAAAGAAATCATCAGGAACAAGGGAAACAGACCAACAAGATATTTAATTGATGCATTTGGAACTTTTTAGAAGATGCAACGAAAGAAGAGGTTCATAACAATTTACCTCCTCCAAATCTTTCGACCAAAGAGATTTCTTTTTCAGACTTCTAACAGCTTTTCTTTGTTCTTTTAGCTCACTTTGTAAAACAGTGAGACTTTCTCCTACAATTTTGCAAAGAAAATGGGTTGTCAATAACGTACTCTGCTCTGCTGCAGCTAACAGCAGTGAGGACTGAGGCAGCTACTGGACATGAAGCATGCACGCAAAGAATACCTATAAAAGCATCTGTAATACATTGAACATTGAAGTGCAGAGGAAGGCATGCTAGAGGGAATAGTGTATGAATCTTTTTCTGATTTGCAAATGTCTATCCTATGCTAGATGTATGTAGTCCAATGGCTATGAACCGGGGGCCAAACCATTGCAATCGTGCGACTCACTAACAGATCAATCCTGATGCAGATATACTATCAACTTATTGTATGATAAAAACTGAACTTGAACTAAATAAATCTAAGTATCAAAGACAGGGTATGCAATGGAGGCCAAGGAGGAAGACAAGGAAAGGTTAGCTAACCTTTCCGTGGAAGATTCAAGGATTCCACTTCCTGAAGTTTTTGATGATAGTCCTGTTCAAATCTGTCCAAAGCATTCAACTCATGGTATAATTCCTGTAGATGGGGTAGCAAGATTGTAGTGAGATTCAAATTGAAATGTTGAGAACTTGGAGACCATAACCAAATTTCAGCTGTCAATTTGCACACTAAACATAAAGGAATGACAACTTCCTACAAGGAAAAAGCAGAGAAAACCAATGATATTAAGTATAAACTTCCAGCTTATAAGAAGATAAAACATACAGAAGTATGCTGGACCAGGGCTTGCAACTCTAGCATTGTAATTTCTGCCTCTCCTCTGAGTTGGTTATCAGTGGAATACTCTGCATCTAATCTGATTGCAGACATAAAACCTTTTGTCAGATAATCCCAAAATTGTAACCTAATGACATAACCAAAAAGGCAGATGCACCTTACTTTGAAAAATATCGACCCAAATTATGCCATTGTGGATCTTTACACAAGTCTCCGAAACGAATTACTTCCCGTGTTAGGACATCAAATTCCTCTCTGAAAGGAGCCAACACCAGAAAAAGAGACATGGAAGAACAATCAGAACTAAAGATTAATCACATTACATGGATTTTGAGATCCTGTTCCTACAGATATAAGCAACAACCTTTTGTCAGCAGCAGCAACAATAAACAACTCTTTCATATCTGTGGAAACTAGTTTCTGTACTCCTTCTGAACGTAGTATCTCATTCTTCAGCAACTGTACATTGTCTTCTGAAAGAGATTGAAACAAGCTTGCACCTTTGGCTATGGTATTGGCTACTTCAAATGCTAATATGGATATTCTATTCCGTCTGGAAGACAATCCGGTGACAAATCCGCTCTTGGCATTCAGATTGGTCATGCTACTCCCAAGAGTGTCCAAAACTTCTACTGCTTTCTCCAGGCCAGCGGTGCCAGCTTTGCCAAGAAATGAACCCTTTTGGTTGACCTACAGGTACAAGAGAAGATACAATATTTTAAGAGCGACGGACTTCTTACACGATCATGTTTATTAGACTGATCTTTCAGTTCTGTCAGTAATCAACCACATTCCTTGCACCACTCAATTGATTCTCAGTGTGAATGAATTCCTATAGCTGCTTTCTGATAAACCCATCAATTTTCATTACATAACGGATCTCAATTCATCGATCTAACGTTGTTGCTATGTCAACAAACATACAAATATGATGTAACACAAGTTCTACAAAGATTTACATTCAAGTCAACCAAAGAGCAGGTTATTTCTTTCAAACCCAAGAAAATCCGAAAACATAGAACCTATCGTGACCAAGACGACAATCAGTAACAAACAAACAAACAAACATGTTGAGGCCGTACCTTGACATCCCCTGTTTTGGCAGGCATCGAAGGCTTCAGTTCTCTTGAAAACGACAACGGAAGCTCACGGTAATTATTCCTCTGTGTCGTGGTTTGACTGAAATCAACTCCACCACCGCTCTCTTTCGACGGACCATTGCCCTTCGCTGATTTTATCTTCCCAGAAAATCCCGACGATGAATTCCTCGCTGGAACCTTCACACTTCTCTTCTTTGTCCCACCAGAACAAACCCCTCCCATTTTGCTCGTAAGAACTAAACTTTGACTTCGTTAATTAACCTACCTGACAAAATTTCCGTAAACAACCTCCATTAAACGCCGGCAAGGGAAAAAAAAAGTGTTCCCATCAAACTGCATGCGATATAACAGCTAACAAACCAGATTTTATGATGAACCCAATTCAGAAAAAGATAATGCCCAACAGCTGAGATCAAGAAGCAAACGAGAAATGAAGAGAAAGATGGTGGCTTTGATTGAAGAATGAAGATGAAGCAGAGAAGGTAGTTGTTGGCTGAAGATCAATGGGTGAATAACAAGATAACAAGAACGCGTAATTCAGAACTGAAATCGAAATCCCACGTTGAGATTGAAAATTTTGACTGGGTTGGTTAACGGATTGACTATTCTAAACTTCACATTTTGTTCTACACGTAGCTATGTTGTTTACGCGCTCGGAAAATGATATGAAGAAGGAAAGTACGTGTCTGAAGTCATCTTGCCTGCCTTGTCTGAGTTGGTGTGTTCCTCTGACTGCCGTTGTCTCTCTCAGAATTTCCATTTTACCATTTTGTCCCCCTTCTTTAATAATTAAATTCTAGGTCTTTATATAATATATATATGTATATATATAACGACAAATTCATCGTCATCACACCCAATTTAAAATCCCGCAATAAAGTAGAGTCTGAGAAAGTATGATAGTACGTAGTCTTATCTCTACATAATAAAGAGATTGTTTCTGATAGACCCATATGCAGATATGACAATAAAAGAATGATGCAAGTTAAAAAATAAATAAGTAAAACTGGCACACTAAATCATTATGTAAATAAAATTACAATTAATACATAAATAAGTAAAAATAAATTATAACTCGACTTAAAAAAAAAGGTTAAAACTAAAATATAATAAAATATATCATCTCATTATCTCTAAAAAATACTAATACTTAGATGATAAGAGAGCAATAAATCATCAAAGACTCGACTTTGAATTATATAAAACACGAAAGCCCAAGAAAAAATGAACATGTAAAAACACAAATTGTTTGAAACCATAAGATCATTAAGCATAAAAATTCAATCTTGACATAAACCTAACAATATCATATGCAAAGAAATCAACATAATAAAACCCATAAAGCATTAAACACTAAAGAATAGAAATTTCAGAAAATCCAACAAAACTCAGACAATACCAAGGTGGAAGAAACTAATTAATCAAGAATTATACCCAAAACGAGGAGACTATGGATAACCTAATTTAATTTTTAAACCCGATCTGAATGTATTAAATTTGACTTAAATTAGTAATTAAAATAAATTATTAATTTGTTTTGTATTTAATTATTTTAATTCAAGGTATATAAAATATCATTTCATTAGTATGTCACACTAACTTTAAATAAATTTTCATGTTTAAAATGAAAATTAATTTATATTGATATTGACATTGACATTTTCATGAATTTATGTTATATATTATTATATACATTAAATGTGTATTTAGAAAAGAATGTTTGGTCCGTTTATAACATATCATAATCCTCCAATTGCTTTGATTGACAAGACAAACAAGAAAACCAACCATCTGAACAGCACGAGGGCGACTCTACTTTGAAGTGCAAAGTCACGTGATAAGACTAAGAGATTGTTACGATTCAGAGTGCATACTTTTCCAGATTGAAGTAGACGATAAATGAACAGAACTCTTTTAACATCTTCTAAGCTGGTCGACTATGAAGACTAATAAGAAGCACCTGATTCTACACTGCCGCACGTGTACCTTAAGTAGAAAACTGACTTTATGCCGAATTGAAATTAGTATCCACCCTGGCTTAAGGTTTTCTATTTCGCTTGTAGCAACAGTAATAGGATTAAGGATGACAATGTCTGCCCATAGGTCAGGCTTAGATTGGTCCGAGATTCTGATAGAATTTTATTATTAATTTTGTGAATTAGTATAATAAATATAAATTTGTACAAACTCTAATAAATTAGATGTTAATATAATTGGCCTTGGTAATTTTCTCTCTAACGTGTCATTGGGCATGTACTGATGAATTTGCTATGATGGGTAGACTTGACTCGTGTTTTACAATACACCGGACCCCCTACTACTAGTCGACCTTAAATATAGTTGCTCTATTAAGAATTGCATATGTTTTTTGCCAATTAGGATTTGTAATAGCAGTAGTCAATTTTTTGCGTCTTTATCACTTCGTTTCACAGAAAACAACAATGGATTCAATTGTTCCTTAATTTTCAGGTATTTTTCAATACAATGATTGAATCTAGCATGTTACAATCCTAGAGTTAATCAATTGTATTGATTAATTATGAATTAATATGTGATTTCGTGTTTATTTTCCTTCAGGTTCAATTGCTTAAAAGAATTAGGCATTGAGTAGGCCTAATCTTGGGTTGTCCAAATTCGAACCTAATAAAAAAATTGTTTTAAATTTAAAAAAATATTTAAAAAATTGATGGGGTTGACCCATGAGTCGGATATTGCTATTCTTATATAGGATTTATAATGAATATAACGAAGAATAATAATGAATATAATTATTATAATTATGATGGTTGGTTATGATGAATGAATTATTACTATTACTGTTACTATTGACAGTGATTAATTTATTAAAAATATTAAGAAATAAAAATTTGTTAATTTTTATTTTACATCAAAAAAAATTAAATATGTTTTAATTAATTATATTTAATTTACAAATTATGAACTTTGAAAAAGGAATACTTTTTTGAATGATTAACATTCTAGAAACAGCAATACTAGAACTTTTTAACCGATGCAATACAAAGTACAATTCGCTTTCGGGCATTGTGATCATTCGGAAAGAATTGACCAATCAACGTCTTCACATTTCTTTAGCCTGGCAGTCACGCGTTGGACAAGTCGTAAAGAAAGCACTAGACTCACGCACGGCTCCTTATCATTGGCGCACGTAAACGATGATACAGGGGGTGACGGCGGGTTTGGAAACATGAACAAAGCCAAACTTTGAAATAAGATAAAAGAGCAATCCATCACTTTCAAGCTCGGGTCTAAGAAATACGGCCACAGACCAGAGTCAGTGATAATCACAGGCTTCGAGGTCCGTCGTTGACCATTAACAAGATTCCAGGTCTTGCGTCCGCAGATCGGCTCGCTTCCTGTGCCGTTTCCGGCGGTGAAAAATCGCCTCCCCGGCACGTGATTTCTGGAATCAGCTGGCGGAACTTCGAGCCGCGAAGGACTCCATCGCGGTCCGGCCCCGCTTGTAAAAGCATCGAAGTGTGTAAGCATCTCTTTAGCTCTGGAATATCTTCGTCGCCGTTAAATGTTGGAGACGATTCTGCTAACGATCGCAGCCGGTTGATATCACTTGGAGTATATCCTCGGAGCACCGCAATCTTCCACGAGGTAATCTGATATACTGACTATCTGAAACCACAGTCCCCAACTTGGGCTTCGGTGAAATCTACCGCCTGGAATAAATTTCAAGGGCTTGGGGTTAAATTTGGGGAAACGGTGGGCTGGACTTTGAGTAATTTTCCCGCCAAAATGCAAGTCGTTTTGTGTTTTTTTTCAAGTTGAAAGGTCTAAATCCAACCAGGGGTTTGAGAGGGTAAAACAAAAGTTATTTCAATTTTTTTGTTAAAAATTAACGGCAAAAGATGTGACATCATCATCGTCACTCAATCCGAAATTTCGCAATGAAGCGGGTATAGAGAGGTCCGATAGTACGCAACCTTATCTCTACATAATAGAGAGGCTATTTCCGGTGGACCCACATGCAAATGAGACAATATAAGCATGATACAAGTTACAGAATCAATTAAATAAAAAAAAGGTTGCAAGAACCTAGTACGCTACAAAGTCCATCGCTTTTTGTCATGCAATAAGTAAGGAGGCCTTTCTCAAAGACCCTAACGGACTGCCGCGGCATAACTGATTCGGTCGATTCAACCATACAAACTTTGAATTGTCTAATTTTTTGATTCGGTTTTTAAATTTCTGATTCGATTTACTTTAATAACTTTTGTTGTTAAATATCAATAATCGGTCAATTTTAGTAAATTAATAAGTTCTTATAGATTAAAATAAATCGATTAGTTTTCATTTAACAATATATTTTTCAATTAAATTTTAAATTCTACGTAGTAAAGTTTGTCAACGATCTAATATCGGTTGAAACTTTTAAATCTTATATCTCTTGTTTTACTAGTTTAATTTTTAATCTAGTTTTTAAAATATCGATTTAATTGGTTTACATGTAACATATGTCTTTAACAGTTTTTTTTTTTTAAATTTCCAAAAAGAGATTTTTAAAAATTTTATAAATAAATTTAAATATTAAGAATTAACCAAAAAATTGAGTATAAAAGACATACATATGAAATGGTCAAATGAAAAATGGTTTCTTCTTTGTCATTTATCTAATTGTAAGTTTCATTCAAGTCTTATTATAATTTTTGACAACGAAGTAATCTCTATTATATGATTTATATGATCGGCTTTTGATCTTGAGAAAGTGACGGCCAAAGCCGGCAGCATCAACTACAAGCAATTGCTCGCCGGCTCTTTCTTACTACCTTGTGTCCTTATCTCTGACTTGCACATTTTACCGAATTTGTCAATGTAACGTCAGCATCTATGTTGGAACAATCACTGTTGGATCTGTTTCTTTGCTATGGTAGATGATGGCTAAACTGCTTTAGTTGAGGCAGGAAACGGAAACAATAGGCTTGAGATGGACCAGAAGAGCATTGCTAGTTCGTTGATCACTGCTGTGGGAAGTTTCATTGAGGATAGGTTGGCTAACAGAGAGCAAAGGATCCAGCAGAAAGAACAGTGTGCAGAGAGATTGGCAGCGGAAAATGGGAGCTCTGACAAAGAAGCTGAGGTTCGGTACTCTGATCAAGCAGTTTTGGCGAATTTGGATTGGGGAATTGAAGCGCTTGAGGAAGCTATTAACACTTCTAATGAAGAAACTAAAATGGCACGGTTAGATTATGCAGAGAAGATGCTACAAGTGTGTGCAATGTTGAACTCTGGGCAAAGAACAGCCGGGGTTCCAAACTTTTACCTTTCAGCTTGGGCACACCTCAATCTTTCGTACCTCTGGAGGTTGCGAGACAATGCGGAGAATTCAACTCTTCATGTTCTTGAGATGTTCATAGTTGATCCATTGTTTTCACGGGTTGATTTCGCGCCTGAATTGTGGACAGATTTGTTTCTTCCCCACTTGAGCTCAATTGTTGGGTGGTATACTGAGTCAAGGCACAGGCTCATGCTGGAAGTGATTCCCGATTCATCTGATTTGTCATTTTCCAATGACATTGATCAGTTCTTCAATGAGTCCTTGGTGTTCTCTATGAGGCCGGATCGAAAGGAGAAATTGCAAAAGCTCGAGCAGCTTTACGGCGAAACATTGAATGAGAATACTAGGCTTTTCGCTAAATACTTCAGGGATTGCATAAACTATGATTCGACGAATGTCAAGAAGATGATTCCAATGCTTCCAATTGCAGAACCACCAACGACCCCAATGCATGAAGTCAGCGGTTCAATTCCAGATTATGTGAAATTCGGTCCTGTCTTGCCCAAGAGTGCTGGCTTTTCTAGATCTAAACATGGAGCCAGAGATGCAAGCAGGTTATTGTACAGCAAGTCATTGATCTTCTGTTATTTCAAGGTTCAGAATCTTTAGTCTATATCTGACATGGGTTTATGCAGATTGAGTGTCAGTTCAACCCTCTCACGTGAGTTAGAGGAATCTGCTGTGTGGAATCCTGAAGTAAGGATGAGAACTTGTACAATACCTTCCTTTTTTCTAACCTACAAAGACTGAAATTGTATACTTGTAAATGTTGTAGGAGCCTATATTGGAGGAGAGTGAAGAAGGGTCTGAGTCTGATTCTGAGCCTAATGAGGTTTATTTTGATGGTGAACGTGGAAGTCATAATCTGGTAAGGCACAGTAGCACTAGAGAGACTGAAATCAAGGACATTGACCTAAATATACAGCTAACTAGAGTAAAGAGCCTAGGAAAGTCTCCAACAACTTTTGCTTCCAGGGATTCATCAAGAACTTCTTCACCTGATATTTCTTCCCCAAGTCTATATGTTCATTCTAGGAAAGGACATGCATCTTTATCACAAAGTTGGTCAAGCCATGTAATGGATTCTCCCAGTAACATCTCTTTGTCTGTTAGCCCAGGAATGTATACCCATTACAGCATTAGCCCACCAGACATTGAGGATGAAGTCTTGGTAAGTCATCAACTTGTTCAGGTAGTAGTGTAGAATATTCAGAAGATACTTGAGTTTGTCCACTAATATTCCTTTGCAATTAGGGTCGACGAAGAAGTGCCAGTAGGAACTACGATGGAAGATGGAGCACAAGTTCTGACATAATCAACTCTCAGGCTTTCGAGAATAGGTAGCTTAAAGTTTCTCTCGCTCTCTCTTTTCATATTTCCTAAATGTGCTTGCAATCCTTTCATTTTAAGGCAATCCTATCTTTAGAACCAAGTTGTTTTTATCCCTTTTTCCATCAACGTAATTGGATAATTGGGCATTTAACAGTCCTCTAAGCGATGATGGAGCTCATAGCTGCATTTCAATCCCCACATCTGAGAAGTCCACAACTCGAACAAGACCACCAAAAGATTTTGTATGTCCCATCACGAGCCAGCTTTTTAATGATCCGGTCACTCTTGAAACTGGTCAGACTTACGAAAGAAAGGCAATTCAAGAATGGTTAAAAAGAGGAAATACGACGTGCCCCATAACTCGACAACCTCTCTCTGCAGATTCTCTGCCGAGAACAAATTTTGTTTTGAAGAGACTTGTATCATCTTGGAAGGAACAACACCCCGATCTTGCTCAGGAGTTTTCATACTCTGAAACACCAACCAATCCATTTAGCCCCTCCTTCATGACAGAAGTTTCAAAGGTGCCCACTCCATCGAGGACAGTTGATTTCTCTGACCATAAGAACACTGACAACTATACGCACCTGAGGACAAAAAGATTTGCACTTGCAGCCGTCTCCTCATCACCAACGAGTGTAATTACTCAGGCTGCTATTGAAACAATAGTTAGTGAACTAAAACCTCAGATTTCTCTTCTTTCTACTTCAGAAAACTTGTTAGAATGCGAAACGGCTGTCTTTGAAATAGCCAAATTGTGGAAGGAATCAAAGGGTGATCCTAGGGTTCATTCATATTTGTCCAAAACAGCAACTGTAAATGGTTTTGTTGAAATACTTTCAGCTTCCGTGAACAGAGACGTCGTGAGGACAACAATTTGCATACTCTCTGAGTTAGTATTTACAGACGAAAATATTGGAGATATTATGACTAGTATAGATTATGATTTTAATTGCCTGGCTGCTTTACTTAAGAATGGCTTGGCTGAGGCTGCTGTTCTCATATACCTGTTGAGGCCAGGATTCTCTCAGCTTTCAGATCACTGCTTTATACCCTCTCTTGTTCAGCTAATTCAGAGTAAAAGTGAAGATTTGGATGATCTTCAGTTAATAATGGAGCCTAAGGATGCTGCTATACTTATTCTTGAGCATCTGCTTACAGGAGGGGACGAAAAAAGCCGATCTGTCAATGCTTTTAATGTAATTATGTTAAATGCAGTTCCAGCATTAGTCAATTGCTTTGGTACAGTGGAAGAGAAAAAGCCCATTATTACCATACTTTTATGTTGCTTGCGTGCTGACAAAAGTTGCAGAAGCTTGATAGCTAGCAGAATTGCAATCTCTCCTGTTCTTGACTTGTTTCATTCGGGAACTGATAATGTGAGGGGTACATCCATCGAATTCCTCTCAGAGCTAGTTCAGTTAGATAGGTATAGTTCTTGAATAAGCTTTCCTGCTCCAGTTTCAGCTATGCATTATATTAGACTTGATCTTACCAATTTACACATTTAACTACATATTGTTTTGGCCTTTTCTGCTGAAATCCCTGCAACACTGTTCACAATGCCTCATTTAAGAAATTTCTGTTCTTTTCATGTCGCAGGAGGACATTCTGTAACAATATCCTACAGACAATTAAAGAAGAAGGAGCATTTAGTACCATGCATAGCTTTCTTGTGTACCTTCAAATGGCTCCCATGGAACAGCAACCTGCCATCTCCACTCTTCTTCTTCAGCTTGATCTTCTGGTCTATCTCATTTCTTTAACGTTGCCAATAACATTGAAAAACGTAAAAATGTTCATTTACACACTTGGTAGTCTAACCATGGCTTCCATAAACTAAATGACAGGCTGAACCACGGAAGATGAGTATTTATAGGGAAGAGGCAATAGAAACACTAATTGAATTGTTGAACAGAAAGGACTTCCCTAATTCTCAAAAGATGGCCCTTGACGCTTTACTGTCACTTTCTGGGCTACGGACTGCATCGGGGAGATCATATATGGAAGCATGGCTATTAAAGACTGCAGGCCTTGATAAACCTTACAGAGCACTAATGAAGCTAGAGTTGCAGAAAAAGCATGGAGATGAGTTGACAGAAACAAAGGTTAGCATCGAAATTTTAGGTTTACAAGAAGCTTGGAAATTCCTTGTTTCAATTTCTAGCAATTCCCAAGTGCTCTTTTTGTGAAGGACGCTGAAGAAAAGGCCGCCAATTCTTGGGAGAAAAGGGTGGCATTTGTCCTCTGCAATCATGAAAAGGGCTCCATCTTCAAAGCTATAGAGGAATGTTTCAAAAGTAATTCCTTGGAGATGGCGAAGTCATGCCTGGTAGTTTCGACCTGGCTTGTTTACATGCTTTCAGTTCTTCCTGATACTGGTGTAAGAGATGCTGCTCGAAAGTCCTTGCTTGACGAATTCATAAACCTACTGCAATCATCAAAGAACATAGAAGAAATGCTTTTGGCAACCCTTGCTCTGAAGACTTTTGTTAATGACCCAGGTGAGCTAAAGTTTAGGTGATCTAACACTTACAGATGTTTCAATTACATGCTGACAAGAAACCACTGAAAATGAAATTCTTTTCCAATTCAAGCTGCACTGGAAGAACTGGCAAAGTATGCTAAATGTATCCACAGATCCTTGAGAAAAATCAAGAGGAACTCCGTAATTGCAACTGAAGTACTGAAATCTCTGATGAACTTGCCCTCTGTTAATGCAGTAAGTGGCAAACTGATTCTTTTCACATTCTTTTTGTAATGCATATACATAAACATGAGCTCAATAGTGCGATCTTGAATTATAGGCAGAGTTATGGAGGTGCAACCAAGTGGTTGAGATAGAATCGTCAGCAAACGGTGAAGTTGTGTCTTTACTTTATGCGAAAGGTCATATCTTAAGCGGCCATTCAGATGGAACTGTAAAGGTATGGGATGCTGGGAAGAGGTTCCTGAGGCTAATTCAAGAAATTCGTGAACATGAAAAGGCTGTCACCTGCCTGTACGTGTCTTCTACGGGTGACAGACTCTACAGTGGGTCTCTAGATAAAACAATTCGGGTAAGCCATCTTAGAACCTAATCACCGAATACAAAGTGACAATGTTCTCATGTTCCTAACTTGTATATCTTGCGCAGGTTTGGGTAATAAAACCTAGAGAAATAAACTGTCTTCAGGTTCACGATGTGAAAGAGGCAGTGCACGAACTAGTGGCTAATCCTAATGTGGCCTGCTTTATTTCTCAAGGAACAGGTGTTAAGGCAAGTTCGAGTTATGATAGTTGAATAGCTTAGAGAATATACAGTACGTAAGCAAAAGCAATTCATATTGAAAACTGATGCTACAGGTTTATAATTGGTCTGGATCACCGAAGCACTTAATTATCAACAAAAATGTGAAGTGCCTCGCTCTGACAGGGAGTAAACTATACTGTGGCTGCTCTGGTTACAGTATTCAGGTACCAACTCCCTGAACTGTTCCTATCAGTTGAACCAAATCTCTCCAGGTACTGAACATAGTTAGAAATTATCAGGAACTGGACCTGTCCAAACTTACAGCAACCACATTCTATTCTGGTACGAAAAAGTTGTTGGGGAAACAATCTATACATTCCATACATGCTCATGAAGGCACACTCTTTGTTGGTGGTTCAGCAGTTGATGGCACAGCAGGACAGGTGAGCATGAGCAATCCCTGACAGTCCTCATTCGTTAATTGTTGCAGTTGCGACCCGAACCATTACCGTAATTTGTCCTCTGTGTCATCCGCAATTGACGCAATGTTCGGCAACCCATCTCATAACCAGCATTCTAATTTGAAACCTTGTTTTCTGCAGGTATTTTTTCACTCAACCAAGGCAATAGTTGGATCATTCTCAACGGGATTCGACATCATACGCATCATTGCCAACAATGACTTCATCTTCACAGCAACAAAGTGTGGAATGATTGAGGTCTGGTTAAAAGAAAGGGTCTCCAGGATTGCTTTCATCAAGGTAATCAATGGAGGACACGCCAAGATCACATCTTTGGCATCTGATGTGGATGGAGGAATGCTGTATGCTGGTTCTTCTGATGGAAAGATTCAGGTTTTAAAAAAAAAATTCACCGACTTTAACTAACAACGTAAGAAACATGGTCATGAATTTACGTACGAGGTTGTCACTTCTTTGAATTTTGGTTTCAGGCATGGGCTCTGGATTAGGAGGACCTCGCTGTATATATTCTGTAGTAGTTTCTTGGAAATGTTATCAATATTTGGAGCTTCAAGACCTGACAAGTAAGTGAAGGAAGTTTTCTACTGGACAATTGTCAACATGTTGGTCTGAGTGGTTTAGCATTCTCATCCCCTAATCAAAGATTTTGAATTCGAGTTATAGAAATGGAAAAATCTGTTTGACCAGCACTTTATCCCTTACAGGCTGGCTCCGTGCGAGCGGGGATCAATTTGATAGTGAATGATTTAAAGGCGCCTTTCTATAATTGAGATCCTCTTAGAATATCTCGTAGGCTAACCAAAATAAAAGGAGTCCTTTGCTTATTCCTATTAATTCTTGAATATTTTAATTAGTCTCGACTATCTGAATTCTTACTTAATTTATTTTTTTACTTAATTTGGCTTTTTTACTTTTAAAATTATAAAACAAAAAACGATATCATTTTACTTAAAATGACATTATTGAACTTCAACCATGCCAAACTTAAGTTACTAAAAATTTCATGTAAATCTAAGTCAATCCCTAATTATGATCAAATTGAGAAAGGGCAACTTAACCGTTATCCCTCATACTTGGAATGCGTACTTATTAATATTAAGGTTTAAAATAAAACAAACATTAGTAATTATAGGTCGAGTATTTTAGAATTTAATAAAAATGAAAACAATTACATTCTTGATAATTTTCAAAATTTTATAAAATGCAGGATATATTACTTTTTAAAATTATTATAAAAATAATAAAATAATAACTTCTATCACATATCATAATATTATGATTATAATTACAATTATTATTCTTAATTTAAGATTATCGAAATATTTTTTGTAATAAAATTTAATTTTTTTATTAAAAATATCTCTATTTCAAAGTGTTTGAGACATTTAGAAGGTAACTTAATTAGTTTGTCTCTCTAATTTGGGTTAGTGAGATTTCATAATTAAATAGAATAAATATTTTCATTTTTATAAAACTTAATGTAAATATTTTTTAAAATTTTTACTTGTGGACTGATAGAGATTTACGGGCTTAAACTAGATCCAGTAAAAAGTGGTCCAAAGTCACTTGCCAAAAACCCAAATGGTAAGTCCAACTTCGAGTTCAATTAAATATGAATATATAAATTAAATTTAATCAAATTTAAGATATAGTAATTTTATATTATCTAATTTTGACCTTAATTAATTTATTTAATTTAAAAATTATTTTATTTTATCTAACAAATATGTATTTATTTATTCCAATCATTTATTATATGTGCTTATTTATTTTTATTATCATTTTAATTAATATTTTTTAGTACTATTATTTATTATTTATTATATTTTCCTCGTGTACGTCATTTAGCTGCTCTGTGTATTACTACACCTCTTCAAATTCTACACCTCAACCAAATTTTTATTGGTTGTTGTTGTTTTATGTTGTAAAAATTATTAAAATTAAACCCTTTAAATTTTAATTAATATTTCTTAAATTACTTTTGTTATATATGAAATAAGTGAATATAATCTATAAATTTAAAGTTTTAATATAAATATTAAAATTTAAGAGTTTGAATTTTTATCGAAAATTGGAAGGCTAATTAGGGAATATTAAAATAAATACCGGGCAAAACGACAATGTCGTCCACGAGACATGGAGAGGTGAAGAGAAGACGAGAGAGGAAAAGAGAACAAGAACTGGGAAGAAAGAGAGAAGAGTGGGACAACCTCTTTCTCAATTAGGTAAAATCCTATCACCGACGATTAAATCAACCTCTTTTGCCGGCAACAGGCGACGTACTTAAAGATCCAAAAGGATCGGAAAGTTGATTAGTATAGAAACGTCATGTCATCTGATGGATTTCCTCCTTTCATCTCCGCTCAACTCCACTATCTCATCAATCACTATCCTGACTTTATCAAGGTAACACTCTCCGATTCTTAATCTCAAATGTGTCTTCTATCAAAACTCACTAATAATTCAATTAAAATCGAGTTCAATCTAGTTCCATTTGCTTCGTGCCAAAAGAAATGGTAGAGAGAGAGAGGAATTTTATAGTTTTTGCTCGAGACAAATCTAGCAAAACTTTGAATTAGGGTTTCGTTCTCTAAACCTAATTGGGCTGAATTTTTGTGTTAATTTGATTTTCAGGTGGAGCAAGCGTGGTCAGGAAGTCGGTATTACTCCGGAAGCTTTGACCGCTTTACATTGCTTATACCCTATTGCCTTGACTATATCAAATGTCAGTGACATTATTTGGTATAGTGAATGTTTGTTCAAAATATTTCCCTATTTCATTTGTTTGTGACTATCGTGGAGTTGGACAATGTAGGGGATGTGATTTACAATGCAGAATTTCCTTTGGCTCCTCCTGATGTTATATTTGGACCTGACGATGAAGATTTCCATCCGTTCTATACTGTGGAGGGTGCGGATGGAGCAGATTCAAGAGCATTGAAGAATAGTTTGTCTGACTGGAACAACAAAGATCCTACAAAGCTGCTGGCGCTTGTTGAGGATCTGAGGTTTGAATAGTTAGGACTTAGGAGTTTGATTTGGTGGATGAATTATGAATTACCTGGTTAGGGTTGTCATTCTGCTTTTCCTTGGCAGGGATAAATACAAGTCCCATCAGAGGAAGCTTGTTGGTGAAGTTGATGATGATAGGGTGAAGTTTGAAATTAGCACTATTTTGTCTAGGGAGGTAAGCTGTAGCATATTTCTTCTTGTGTGAGTATATGCAATCTATATCTTGTCTGAAGCATCATAGTCTTTTCCCTAGTTGTAGTGTTCTGTGGTAAATCTCTTTTCCTCATTTTGATGCATGTAGAATGGACTGATCAAAGGGAAAAATAAAAATTGGACCTCTTTTACAAGTTCTAAACTGTTTGATTCTTTCTCTGATTATTTGGCACTATATGTATATTTTGTCGAAAACCTGGATAGCTTCAGGTGTTTGACCCCATTGAGTTCAAAAGAAGTCGAGGGTGGGGGATGGAGTCCCTTTAGTTGCATATAGAAGTTTAGAGTAATCATTCTTTCTTTGGTATCACTGATTCAAGACGATGTGCGGTTTATGGTTGGATTAAATCTTACTGGTATCTTATATTAACTTCATTATTTTTACTCCTCAAGTGTTGCACTTTTGCAACAAGTAAATGTCTCTGACTGAGAGAAGTGTTAATCGGTTTCCTGTCGTAATAAAAATTTAATCACATTAATGTAGGGTATTGAAATGCATTTGACTCCAGGTGCTGAGAAGGTATTCTTTGCTTTGAACTCGATCTATCTTAAAGTTGACAAAATATGTTCTTAATTTCTGCATGACTATTTAACTTTGCTTTCCAATTTTTGTGTTGGTTTCTATGCCCCTGAATTTTAGCGTAGCCAGAGGAAGTTAAATTTGCAGTGCCTCTAATGGACACGAGTATAAATAAGTTGGTGCATGCATGCCCATGGAGACATGAGCAGAAGATATACTTACAGGTTCAATGCCTGATCCTTATAATTACGGTTTCTATTCCCTCTCATTGTTTTTTTCCTCGTCATATCACTTGGGTGGATCTTTTGACGGGTGCAGGTTGTCTATCCTGTTGGCAGAAAGTACGCATCTGCTCCTTCAGCACCTCGTCTGAAATTAATGTCTACTGCTGAATTGAAAGCTTTATTCTCAATTGAAGATGTCAAACTTCCCACGTGGTTGGATGGAATGTAAGTTGCCTGTATCATATTGCCTTTGAACATCAAATTTCATAATAACCAGGTCATATTCTTCTGTCCTTTCCCGGGAGTCGATAGCTATTTATCACTATTACCTTAACACCAAAGAAGGGTTGGACCTTAAGTTAGCAGCTATAATGTTTACAATGATTGCACACATCAATCACATTTTATTCTTTATACCCTTCCTCTTAGGTGCATGGCTGAATATCTTCCCCATCTAGAAGAACTACTTCAGAAACAGGTTAGTCCTTCATAAGCTTATTCTGTTTCTGTATAATGTACATCTATGCTTGTATCACACTTTTCTTTGTTCATTCTGTAGGTCCTAGAAGCAGTTTCATTAATTCATATAAGAAGGCGTTTTATTGAGGCCTTAGTACCTCTGTTTGGAAGACCACTAGAAGCAGATCCTGTAAGCATTTTAGGCAGTTGTTTTTCTAATATTTAAGTTATTGAGATTCAATAACTGCATTTTTCTCGCCAGATCTTCTGTAGAAAGGCTACATTTTTGGCTGCTTCAGGAACATTCACATTTCTGGTATTACATGGCCTTTAGTTCATACCTGGTTTTATCTTTTCATTATTTTGTGATTATATGTTTGAATCGGTAAACCTAATGGTAGTGCTCTCTAATCAACTGGATGTATATTTGAAGATAGTTTCAGCTCACAGCACAAATCTCCACTATCTTGTTGGCTCACTATGATTCTAACATATATATGATGCTCCAGGTACATTTTATCCTTCCAACTCAGTTTCCAAAACATCAGCCTTCTCTGATGCTTCAAAGTACTCAGGTGTTGATGTCTATCCTACCTCTGTTCTAAAAATTTATGGATGTATTCTTATGCGATTCCTGTCATCATAAGCTTTTAGTCATGTAACTGTCACTAAAAACATATTATCACACGATTGCTTGAAAACACTTCCATCCATCCTTTTACCTTCTTGTGTATCAATGCTATTCCCGACCTAGAAGAGGTGGTTGCGTCACGGATTATCACATTTATTTTGATAATCCCTTTGCGGTAAATGTAGGTTGGCATTTTCCTTCGACCAAATGGTTATTAGCTTTGCTATATGGTCTGCATGTCATAGCACAGTTGATATTCTTTCTGTGATTGACCACAATGAATCTAATTTTTGTTTTACTGCTGAGATCAAACTGTTTTAAGCGTAGTTTTAGCTACTGTTGAGCTTATTAGTAGACAATTTGTTCTCATTCACTAAACTAAATGAAAAATCTAATCCTATTACTGATCTGGATGCAAACTATTAAATTGCAGCATTTTAATTCCACTGGCATACCATTCAAGTCTCAGTTTCAGTCAGAATATCCATGGAGTCCAAGATGGGAAGTGCCTCAAATGGCTGATCGGATCTTGTAAGTTCAGTCCCTAAATTTCTAACCCATTAGCCATGGAAACTGTAATTCTTAATCACTTCTTATACTGCTTTGCTTTATGTAGTGACTTCTTAGTGGATGAATCCCTCAACTTCAAAAGGTACTGCAACGAATCTCACCTTCAACACTAGAGAAATTGTCTTGGACGCTCATCTGCTTCCATGCTTATCCCATTTCACTCTAAAATTCGCTTATAGTGCTCTGGTCCGGTGCCCCTTTCAGCTGTAATCAGTCAAGTGTACTGTGATCCAATTGTCCAGCCAGAAAGAATTTGAGTTAATTGTGTTTTGCTTGTAATAGTTTAAATTAGGATTTCACTAGCCAAGAAGGGCCTTATATAAAATTGGTGCGTTATCTTCCACGGGAAAACGGCGACGTTTTGTGCACCAAAATCACACCTGTGCGTACTCGTGCACGTCCACGTTTAACAACCTAAATGTAAACTTGAAAAACTAAAGATCCAAATCAAGATCTTTTAGTTGCATAACTATTCACATGGTTAAAAAAAGAGAGAGGAAGAATTGAAAAATAAAAATTTAAACTTGATAATGAATCAGATTAAGTTAATTTTAAAATTGAAACCGTTTGGATCGATTAATTCGGTTTATTTTGGTTTATAAAAATCGAATGATTAATTAATAGATTCATCAATTTTTACATTAAAAAATATTAAAGTAAATTAACCAAAAAAGTTGAAAATTAAGTTATAAAATTGACTAGTTTAAAATTTTAGTGGTTAAATTAATTTAATTTTTTAATCATTTGATTGAAATTAAATAAATTAAAATAATATATTTTTATTTTTAAAATAATGTTATTTTAATTTACTTGAAAGAATTTGAGTTAATCAGTTTCCGAATTGAGGATTTAAATTTGAATTCTAAAATAAAATCAAAATTATCGCTTTAATTTTGGATTGAATAAAACAAAATGTAGCTTGAATTTGACATTGGCTTGACTCGAGCCCGACTTCGAGCATATTTTGGATTAAATAGAATGAAGTGGGGGCTAAATTTGTCACTGGTTTGATAATAGGTTAGTTTGTTTAGTGTAAAATTATGTATTCGAACTCGAAATTAAGTTAATACGGTCAATTTAAAGTTTGATCAAGTTCAAACTAAATTTAATTAAAATATTTTATGATCAACTAAATTTAAATTTATTAATTTTGGACTTCACCAAGTGAGTTAAACAATTTTTGCTACCTTAGGGATGTTAATGTTAGCCGACTTGCTCAACCCGACCTAGTTTAATTTTGACTCAAATTCATTGGATTACAGGTTAAAAGTGGTCATCGGGCTACCACCGGTCAACCCATAGTCGGGTCGAGCCACGGGTTGACTAGCTCTAACCTATCAGGCCACAAGATATCTAGCCCTCTTGGCTCGGCCCAGTCCGGTCATTGACATCCTAGCCCATCCTTTGCGTCGGTGGTTCTCTCTAAGTTGCACCATGTACTATTTTACCATTTTAGCCCTGCTTACATCTTCCTATTCCCTCCATCCTCTCCTGTAACTATATATTAGTTACGTCCCCCCACTCTTTTCGTTTCCATCTATGAACTTCTCTCTCCCTCTCTCTCACATTTTCCCATCAAACAAACACTCCTTTTAACCCGCAAAAATAAATAAATAAGCTTCCCTTGAATCTAAACTAAAATGAGAGAGATCTTGCACGTTCAAGGAGGGCAATGTGGGAACCAGATCGGGTCCAAGTTCTGGGAAGTGATCTGCGACGAGCACGGCGTCGACCCCACCGGAAGGTACAATGGAGAGTCGGATCTCCAGCTAGACAGAATCAATGTGTACTACAATGAGGCCTCCGGTGGCCGATACGTGCCTAGGGCGGTTCTCATGGATCTTGAACCAGGTACCATGGATAGCATCAGATCGGGTCCTTACGGTCAGATCTTTCGACCCGATAACTTTGTCTTTGGTCAGTCTGGTGCTGGCAATAACTGGGCCAAGGGTCATTACACTGAAGGCGCAGAGTTGATCGACTCTGTTCTTGATGTCGTTCGCAAGGAGGCTGAGAATTGTGATTGCTTGCAAGGTATTGTATGTCAAACTCAAACCATCTACTTACATTTTGATATAATCAACGTGTTTGAAGATTCTTCATGGAGGAAAAGAACGTTGTTCATAAGATGTAGGATCAGAGTTTTGGTAGTAGTATCGCACTGGTTTTTACAGCCTAATAATTGGGTCGTGCTGAGACCTATCATTTGTTTTGGATTTTCTTATACGTTGATAAGTGTGCGTTGTAGTTGTAGACCCCATTTTTGTCGAGAGAAGATCGTCTGTCCAATATTACCCTTTTTAAGGAATCTCAGCCATTTATTTCGCGGGACTTACGCAGGATTCATGCGGAATCTACATAAATAAATGACTGAGATTCATTGGACAAAATAAGACAGGATAATACTGAACAGTAAATCTGGACTCATTTTTGTCTGGTGTGAAGGGTTGAGATTCTGATGCCTAATTAAGATGAGCAGATATAGTTGTCGGATGGGCCCAAGAGCACTGTTCCATTCGGAAGCTGAAAGTGATAAATGCTTGCACAAAAGTAGACTTGAGGTAACCAGAAAAAGTAAAATCAATGTAATTCAGTGGGAAAAGGTGAAATGTTGCAGTGGAAATCATACATTCCGTAATTATGTAATTTAGACACAGAATGATTTTTCTATTAAACAAAAAGAAGAAAGTTTGATGTTGCCCTCAGAATTTTTTATGGTTTGAGTCTTATTCGAGTTGATTAAATCTTAAATTTTAATAAGTAATCCAAATAGCTCAAAACTAACTTGACTAAAAATTAAATCAAGGTTTTTTCTAATAAAATGATATCAAATTGATCAAGATTGGTCACCCAACTATTTGATCCGGGCATCCCTAGCATTTTTTAACCATTATTTTGAAAGAGAAAGGTTTGCATTCAGAAGATGTTCTATAGTTCCTGGATCTAAATTTCTCTTATCTTCTTCCATTCTTTTGAGTTGCCTACCATTTTGAGATCACTATATAGCCACACAAGTTTCGAGTTCACATAAAATTTCTTTCAAATGTGTCTGCTGTTTTTTGGTCAGGGTTTCAGGTGTGCCACTCACTTGGAGGAGGCACAGGATCTGGCATGGGAACACTTCTGATATCAAAAATCAGAGAGGAATACCCTGATAGGATGTTGCTTACATTCTCTGTTTTCCCCTCACCAAAAGTCTCGGACACAGTTGTGGAGCCATATAATGCCACGCTTTCAGTGCATCAGTTGGTTGAGAATGCAGATGAATGCATGGTTCTCGACAATGAAGCCCTTTATGATATCTGCTTCCGCACTCTGAAACTCAGCACTCCAAGCTGTGAGTTATTACTTGGATTTTTGTACTAACTACCATTAGAATAAGATGTCTATTAGATACTCAAAAGTTTTTTTTTCCCCTTTCTTCCTTAATTTTGCAGTTGGTGACCTGAATCATTTGATCTCAGCCACCATGAGTGGTGTGACATGTTCACTGAGGTTCCCAGGACAGCTGAATGCTGACCTAAGGAAGCTTGCTGTGAACCTTATCCCATTTCCCCGCCTGCACTTCTTCATGGTAGGATTTGCGCCACTCACTTCTCGTGGCTCCCAGCAGTACATATCCCTCACGGTCCCAGAATTAACACAACAGATGTGGGATGCCAAGAACATGATGTGTGCCGCCGACCCTCGTCACGGCCGTTACTTAACTGCCTCGGCCATGTTTAGGGGAACAATGAGCACCAAGGAAGTGGATGAACAGATGATTAATGTGCAGAATAAGAATTCATCATATTTCGTTGAATGGATTCCTAACAATGTCAAATCTAGTGTTTGTGACATTCCACCTAGAGGTCTGAAGATGTCATCTACTTTTGTGGGCAATTCCACCTCAATTCAGGAGATGTTCAGAAGAGTGAGCGAGCAGTTCACGGCCATGTTCCGCCGCAAGGCCTTCTTGCACTGGTATACCGGGGAAGGCATGGACGAAATGGAATTCACAGAAGCAGAGAGCAACATGAATGACTTGGTGGCAGAGTACCAACAATACCAGGACGCAACTGCAGACGACCAAGAGTACGAAGAGGGTGTCGAAGAGGCCTTCGAGGATTAAGTAGTAATCGAATCCTGGTATTCGGAGACTCGTTACGACGATTATGCATCTTTCTTGCTCTTATGCGTCTTTCCTAATCATGTCAAGGTATGTTACCTCGCTGAACTATTTATTTTTCCAGAATATTGTTGGTTTGATCTACAATATGCTTCAATAAAAGGATGCCTGCTAAGCTTATGAGAGTCATATTTGCTCCAAACTTATAGGAAATGTCTAGCATCTACGAATAGACGACATACTAGTAATTATAGACACAAACTACATTTCTCAGTAACAATAAGTTCTTCTGCAAGAACCAGTACGTATCAAACTAAAGCGATATTATCCATGAATCATAGGTTGTCAAAATCATCTCGACTGCAACTTATTATTGAACATCTTTTTCATGCGAATCAGCTGCATCCGCTTTTGTCGTGCTTGAGCTGTCTGTAACCGATCATAACATTTATTACAAAATGGTTGGATCTTCGGGTTAGTATCTTCCGGAGATTTGTTCAGATCAAGAAGTCCACTAGGACCCACTCCCTCATAGCTTTTGTCCAATTCACGACCACCTCTCCCCCGACAACACTCTTTGGTCTCCGGTGATGTGACTGAGAGCCTCGTCGGATTCAATTTAACGGGTCCCTGACGATACGAGATGTCTAAACGGTTCTGAACTTTTCCGATTGGACGATGTATTTTAAGAACGATGCTTGGTCTGTTGCCTGGGTTTGGATCAGTCTTTGCACCTTCAATCTCGCATCCTGACTGTAGCTGATTGATGATAATAGTAATAATCCCAATACTTTTTAATATAATAAACATATATTGGAAGCCTTTAAAACAACCAAAATACTCCAAACTCCATAACCACCACAGAGTATGAAGAAAATTAAAGAACAACATCTTACCTTTTCTTCACATGCTTTTCCTGTCAAACGCCTGCATCCTTCACAGCCAACATCTGCACAGATATTTAACAGCGACGAAGGGCTCCTCTCTTCGTTATTACTAGACCGAACAAGCAGCGCCGGCGGCGGAGTTGGAGTCTGTGGTGTGACTGTTGACGACGGCAGTGACATCCTCCTCCGTGGCCGTGTGGCACCCCAACGAAAACCCTTCTCATTCTCAGACTTATCTTCAGATTCTAGACGTAACCCTCGAGGGTTAGCTTCAAAATGAGAATGAAAATCACGCAACAACGTAGCTACATCCAACTCCTCCTCTGTAACCTGGAAGAGAAGTTCAAAATCTCCATCCTTAGTCTTCACAAGTGGCTGTTTCATTCCGTTTATCTCGTACTAGAACAAAGAGAAGTATGCCATTAACATTTTTCTCAAAACTTCATAGCTCTATCAATCTAATAACTACGAGAAAGGGGACGCGGAAGGAGAAACCATTGTATTCTAAATGTGAACAGAGCAGAGCAGAGGAGAGTTTTAGAGGAACGAAGCTTTTGTTACTCTTAAACATTAATCGATCAAAGGGCAAGACTGGGACGCGTGTCCTTGGAAGCTATTTAGTTGGATTTAGGGTTTAAGGTTTTATGATTTTAGTATAGTATTTACATTAGATAAATTAAATTAAATTATCATTTACCAAAATAAATTTATTTTAAAACATTTTTATTTCCGTACAACATTAATTATTACACCACCAATTTTTAGATAATTATTAAAAAATTTTGGATAACTATTCTTCAAGATAAATTCAATCTAAAACGGTTTTAGTTTTATGACTAGAAGTCTTTTTAATCGATGTAGATAACTGAATGTAATGCTTTATTTTCAAAATAAGAGAGACATGATTGGAGTAGACCACATCCTTATTCTATAAATGTGAAGTTTAGTGAAACTCTATATTTGTAAAATGCTCTTTAAGAGATGATTAGAACGACGATGTCAACAAAAGTATCCAGTATTTTAGATATTTTCATGAAAATTCTAATACACAATTGAAATTCAAAATTTATAAAGTGACTCTCAATCTTGATATCCATTTAACTAACTATTTTTATTTTTATAAAATATAAAATGTATCCCTTAATTCTTTTATTACATGAATAAGCTTTTATTCACATCAATTCACAAAAATTACAATCACAAATATATTTCGATGAGGCACAGAATTTGAGAGGATCTAATAATATGCAGTCTTACTCTTAACTAATAGAAAGCTTGCTTTTAAATGACTCACGTGAAGCAAGAAGAAAATGTTGTTTAAGAGATGATTCGAGTGATAATGTCAACAAAACCATTCGATATTTTAGATATTTTGTGAAAATAATAATAAATAATTGAAATTCAAAATTTATAAGGTGACTCTCAATCTTGACATCCATTTAACTAACTATTTTTATTTCCGTAAAATATAAAAATGTATCCCTAATTCTGTTATTACATGAATAAGCTTTTATTCACATCAATTTACAAAAATTACAACAACAAATAAATCCCGTTAAGTCATGTAGTTTGAGAAGATCTAGTATTACGTAGCCTTACTCTTAATTAGTTGAGAGTTCGCTTATAAATAACTC
>JANVCQ010000002.1:822395-857259 GCA_025531925.1 Erythroxylum plowmanianum
GGTCAGGGTTAAAACTATACAATACAACTATATAATATAATAATAAATTATTATATAATTTTTAAAAAATTTAAAAAATATTTTATAAATTTAAAAAATAACCTAAAATAATACTCAACGTTAACAGTATCGTATTATAATCTAGTCTAATACCAAACTCGATATTCGTAATAATAATATTGTACCTTTAAAGTTGGCCTAGTTGCTCTCCACCTAATCAGAAATTATGTGATTTAATTAATTACTTTGACACCAATAATTATCACTTTCATGATTGATGAGAGGCCAGCTGTGTGTGATAGGCACGAATAAAGCTGGAATATATGTCATAGTCACTATTAAGGTTTCTTTATGTTTTAAACATCAGATTAAAAGTTAAATTGATAATATAAAAAATAAATTTTAAAAATTTAATATGTATTATAACATTATAAAATTAAATAAAAATTAAACAAAATTTTAATTTTTGTTTAATTAAATTTTATAAAAAGATGCGAGAATATTATATCTATAGAGACTATAAGGGATAAAAAGTAAGACCTAAAAAACAAGAAGGTGATAAAATATATAACTATGTTAAATTTATCAAGAATAATAACTAATAATAGAAAACTTTGACGTGTTATAATACAAATAAAGAATCTTTAGATGCTCGTAGTTTTCATAGGTCTTTTAGAGTTTTCATCTTATATTTAAGGTAAATTTTTAAATATGTAATACTTATCTCTTACTAATGTAGCTTAAATATTTTTTTACTTAGCCTTATTATTATTATTATTATTGTTATTGTTATTTATTTTTTAACAACTTGATTGATTTTTTAACCTTGTATTATTTAATTTATTACTTATTTTATATTTAATTTATTAATTTTGTTATTATTTTATTTTTGTGTGGACTTGGGAGTTAGAATATCCTCCTTCGGTTAGAGTGTTTAAATTTTGTTTTACTTAATCTAGTCCATATATTTATGTGAATCTTACGTAAATATGTAAATAGATTTAAATTAACAAAATTGAAATTGAGTAGAGCTTTTTTAATAGCACAAGCCTTTATTTGGTTAGACTTATACTAGTAAAATTTTTTTATTAATATTTTCTAAGAAGAGTTTTTCTAGGAAGTTAGTTGACTGTTTGATTATTATTTAAAAAAAAGTCTTTTTGAAAGAGATTCATATAATAGACTGTTTGACAACATAAAAATAAAAAACACTTTTAATTTTAATTATGTTTTATTTTTAAAAAAAATTATTTATATATATATAAATTATTTAAAATATATTAAACAATATGAAAAATACAATATATTAATTATTATATAATTTTATATCATATAAAACATAAATTAAAATATATCTAACTAAATCTTTTATATGGATTATAACATAAGTAAAACTAATATAAAAAATAAATATTAAAATATATAAAAAATTAAATAACATTATATAAATTCTAAAATAAACGTAAAGATGAATTTGTGAATATTGTGAGAATTATGTATAAAATATCATAATAAAAGGAATTTAAAAAAATACTAATTAATTGATCTGAAAATTTTATATAAAAAATATTTTATTGAGAAACTTCGTAAAAGATGTTCTAGTATTAAAAAAGTCATTTTTATTAAAAAAATATTTTTTTATTTTATAGTTAAATATTTATTTTTTAAAAAAATTGTAACAGAGAAAAAAGTAATCATTGGACTTTTAAAATCCTATCCAAATATACAATTTGACCTCGTCCATTGAACGGATTGGAAAGCGAGCAAGTTGAGCACAGCTGTGAAAGCTTAGTACTACAGCTGGGCAATACAAATCACTTTGCTTTGTTTGGTAGCTCTCACTCTCATCCTCGGGAGGGTTTAGGTAGCAAGTGGCGACCTTTCATTTAATAATGAATGCCGCTTCGAATTCCAAAGCTTCCAAAATGACAATAATAGGGACAAAACCATGTACATTTCCTCCGGTACTATAAGTGAGACTGTTCATTTTCACCTACTGTCTCACTCAATCTTATCCTCTTTCCACATCATTCTCAATCAGCATACGTGTCAATTGTTGCTTCGCAAGAACTACTGATTAAGAGTTTCTGATTTCCACCGTTGACCTGTCTTATTTTTAGCCTACGAAGCTCGTAATTAAATAATGAAATTTGTAATTTATGATAAATATACATATTTTACTAGAAGAAATAAAAAATTATGTTCGAGCTTAATTAATTTTAGATTTAATTTAAAAATTATTAAAATTGGAATTTAATTTAAATTTTTATCAAAATATTAATTTATAATTTAATTAACTTATATCAAATTTATTAATAAAAATCAAATCCAAATTAAACACCTCTTGCGAAGCTGTCTTTTATGGAGACGGCAATTGTTGATGCTGTTTAGAAAGACAGCGCAGGCCTGTCACACAACATACAAATACTTTTGTGGCTAAAGCGTACAAAAGGAATAGACAGGACCTGTTTTATGTTTTATCATGGGAGTCAGAGCACACGAAACGAAATACACTTATCGGTCTTTTAAACCTTTACATTTTACCTTATGCAGGTCAGGTACTCCAGGCAGCCGTGTGGCATCAGCTCGCTTCTAATGTAGCTTGACATCGATCAGGCTTTGTATCGGATAGACCTCACCTCCTTTTAAGTGGATCAAGTTAAACACTGATAAAGCCTATAATCTATCCGTGCCTTCTGTCTCCGTCGGTGAACTGTTACAGGATAGTACAAAAAATTGGATTAGAGGCTTTACGCACAATTTCGGATGGTGCTCAGTTCTGACTGTAAAATTTTGAAGAGTCTATTCAGGTCTTACACTTACTTGGGATCGGAGTTATTGCTAAATAGAGCTGGAAGTCGATTCTACTGCGGTGATTAAGCTGTTTTCCTTTGCAGGCAAACGTTCTAGGACGCTCAACCTTATAGTCATGGAAATTCAAGAGCTGTTTGCTCGCAATTGAACTGTTGCTCATCGACATATATACCGAGAAAGCAATAAATGCGCTGATTGACTTGCGACTTATACAGCCCATTTTGATGTAGGCGTTCACTATTTATCTACTACATCTATAAGGTGCCACTTACTCCTTCCGGATAATAAGTCCGAGCAATCTATCCCAAGACGTCCCGTGTAATTTTCTTCGTTGTAATTTCCCTTCATAAAAAAAAAAAACCTGTGTAAGTTATGTGAATCTTACATAAACATGACGAGGTTAACTGATACAGGTCAGAAAATATTTAGTAGAACTGTGTCTTAAAGATATGCTTGGGAACACAGAATTGACATCGGCTGTTTGATCGTCACATGACAGCTTGCATTTTACGAATTAAATCCTATAACGAATCAAGCTAAGAATGAAAAAATATATATAATAATAATGATTAATTAGGATGAAAGAATAATGACGATTATTATTAATAGTAATTAGTTTATTAAAAATATTGAAACAATTTGTTAATTTTTATTTTACATCAAATTTTAATATATTTTAATTAATTATATTTAATTGTTATAAAAAAGATAAAATATAATTATATAATTATTTAGTTAATTGCTAAAAAAGAAAAATATAATTAAATAACTATATTTAATTGCTAACAAAATAAAAGAAGTTTTAAGCGGCGGACACTTTTATTCCTCTAATAATCGAAGGTATAGAATAATATCCACAATCAACTATAAAAATATTATTTATTTAATAATAATATATTTCTTTTTTTATTTCTTACCTACACCACTTTCTTATATATATTAATAAAGCGTCGCTAAAAAAATTAATTAAAATTAAATTGGACCGATAATGAGATAAGTCAAAAAAAGTCTAATCAAAGCTCCAACAACTGGTCCCATCTTCAGAAACCTGAGGGCGATACTCATCATATTTAAAATGTGGTTTAGCTGCGGATGTTATTAATAAAATTTCTGTAAAATTTGTACCAATAATATCTTCCTTATATAATATGTATGAATATTGCAACGATTCATTCTAATGTAAAATACGTAGAGAAAAAGATAAACTAGTATGGAGACATATTGATCACGGAAGGTTCACAATAACGTCAACTTATGATTTAATTGAAGTTAATAATAAAAATGCTAATAATCGAATATAGGAATTAATCTGAAAATAAGTTGGGTCTCAAAAGATTAGGACCTTCTTTTAGTTACTGGCTAAGAGAAAAATGTCACTTAATTCAACAAAAACATCATATATTGGACACGTTTATTTTATACACGTTAAGGTAATGACAAGTTAGTGGCGTTAGGAAAGATGAGGTCAAAAAGTTTAGTGTTCAATTTTTTTTATTTATGCTTTTTTTATTAAGCCTCTCATATAAGAGTTGTTTAATATAGAATACCTAATTGACATAATTTATAATCTATTGTATTCATCTGAAGATTTACTCAGTACATATTTAAAAAATATCGACTAAAGGTTCTTCTGTTTCTTAAAAAAAAGGTAATGACAAGAAACTATGGACACAAAGCATCTTGGTTGGGTTAAGTATTTTATAATTGCTCTTAATAGTTTAAAGAGATTCTTATTTAGATTTAGGATTTTTAAGACCAATTTTGTCAACATCGTCAGCATGTTTGTGTTGGAGTTTTTGTGTGGTTGACACTTAGAATTCAACCTTTTACTAAAGTCTCCTCTATCTGAGAAACAAAAAATTCGCTATACCTCCATCCAACATTAAATGTGAGAATAACAAATAGACGGAATTTAGTTATATACTTTTCGAACAAAAAAAAGTAATAAATGAAGAAATGTAGAAAATATTTAATTTTATTTTAATAACTTTAAACGAATTTTTCAAACCAAAATAAACGCGAAATCACCGTCATCATCACCTTTACAAGAACTATTCACCATGACGCGATTATCAAAATGTAAACTTTTTTATTGAGACAGAAAAACTTAATGCTTACAAATAATATGAGCAATTACATAAGAACTTAATATTTATATATTACATTCATATCGAACTTTTCTGTCGCATTTTTGATATGAGTCTGGTTTATACCGATCAGAATATATTTTTTATATAAAATTTGACATATTAACTTAAATTATTTATTGAATCGCTTTATTATTTTTACCTTGATCAAATTACGTAACTTAACCAATAAAAAAACTTAATTGTTAAACTTTACGAACATTTAAGAAACAATGAAATCTAAAAGATTATTATGAAAGCTAATAGCAATTGTGCTTTAAGACCTTCCAGGTGCTACTGACAGCTTGATAATCACGTACACAAACCTTTTTCTTTTTGTTTTTAATTCTAACGCGTAAAGAACTAAACTAGTACATACATGTCTTGTTCACTGCATTGCATGGACCTACTTATATCTACACCTAATCAAATTTTACCTATAAATACCAACCCTCCGTAGCACTCAAGCTTCAAGGTTTAAAAAACACAAAATCTAGCTCAATGGCCATCTCCAAGTTTCTTATCGCCTCAGTCTTCATATCTCTTATCGTTCTTCATTCTGCAGAAGCTGATCAGAAGGTAAAAACTCAGTTCTTTTCACTTCCCTAATCTCATCCTTCGGTTCTTCTTTAGCTTTTATCCTGTTTTCTGCTTGCTAACCAGAAGATGGAACACATATGCAGATTAACTCGAATCAAGCAGCTAGTAAAGATTCAGAGAAAATCGGTAATAACCCAGTTGCCATATATAATTACACGTTCGTGTTCTTGTTCTTGTTGCTTTGAAGTTTACGATTCTGGTTATTTCAGACTGTGGAAGCGCATGCATAGCCAGGTGCCAGTTATCTTCCAGGCCAAACCTGTGCCACAGGGCATGTGGAACTTGCTGCGCACGTTGCAGCTGCGTTCCGCCCGGAACCGCCGGTAACTATGATACTTGTCCGTGCTATGCTAGCCTTACCACGCACGGTGGAAGACGCAAGTGTCCCTGAATTAAACTCCTCCGCCATGAAAAGTGCCCAACTAGCTCAGTCACTGTTCTTAAGTGTTCCATGGGGCTTTGGTTTATATATGTATGAAAATAAGAATACGTTTTTATGGAAGTTGTAGTTATCCTCTTTGTTATCAATTTGTGGGTTTGCTTCTTTTTAAATATCCCTTAAGCAAGAATCAACAATAAGTAGAGGCCCAAGTACGATTTGGACGCATTATAGTACTTGAATATCATATACCCAAATTAGAATATAATATTTATTTAATATTTGGAGTTTTAATAATCAACTAAAGTAAATGTAAAATCATACTATTTTATAAATTATTTGAGTAAAAAAAAGAAAAAATTAATTATATAAATATTTTTATATTTTTATTATCATTTTAAAATAGTCTCTTTATTAATTAGAGGTAAGGTTGCGTATTATTAAATTTTTTTAAATTTTACATGTTAATATAATTTTAACTTAATGTTGTTATTGTTGATATTTTTACTGATTGCTATTATCAAACAATATTTTATTTTATATAAAATCATCTTTTTTATTTATATATATTCAAATAACTTTGGCCCATGTACAATTCTTATTTCGTTACCTTGTTTGAAAGCAAAGAAATGGTCTCTGGAATAGAATTTACCAACTTTTTTAACCATCCAATCATAAGTTAAATTAATAAGATAAAAAATTAAAGTTTAAAAATTCATCTAATTGAAAATTTTAAAATTAATTTAAAATTTAATTAAAATAAAAAGAATTTGATTCTTTATTCATTGTACATTTTAGACTAAAGTGTTTGGAAGCAATCTATCTTACGCAAATATTTGATTGATATAAATACATACAGTAGAACCTCATTTTTGCAGATCTTACCTACAGGCGTCAAGTATCGATCATAATTCAGTTATATATTGAAATCAATACAGTTCGAAAAAAGATTACTAAGGTAATTGAAATTAAAACGTTAAATATTAAACTAAAATTTGATCAATTTTAAAACAGTTTGATTTTTTAATAATTGAATTTCACCGAACACCAAATTAAAATTTTAATAATTGAAAATTACCGCACGCCAAAGGAACACGTACCAAATGATCATTCCCAAAGTTATTGATGTGCACGCCACGCAGGGTGCAGTTCATTTACACTACCAAATCTTGTACGACCTTTACCTGTCATGTAAATGAAATTGCATATACTATTTTTATTTAATAATGAAGAAATCCTTAATTATTATTGCTTTAAGTATACATTATCATAATTTTTAAATAAAAATCATTTCCCATAAATTATGTTTTCAATCTTTTTGTATCTTAAATTCAAATTCAGGTGTTATAAAATTTATATTTAATTTAACTTATCATCATTTTAAAGGGGGATAATAGATCCAAGTGTTTAATTTTTTGGATTTTTTGATTTAATATAAAGTTTTTGAAAATTTTATTTTAGTGAATAAATTTTAAAAATTTATATAATCTAAGTTAAAATATCGTTTTTATTAAAATAACATGTCTATTAAATATTACGTAATTGTATATTTATTAATCATATCAGCAAAAACAATGTTTTGATATAATTTATAAGAATTTTGAAATATTCGTCACTACATTAAAGATTTTAGAAATTTTGGTACTAAATTAATTTTTTTTTAAATATTAGACACTTATAAATGATTACGAAAAGTAATAATGAATTATAAGTAATGCACCTTATGAATATACCACTTTTGAGTTAACTTTTTATAGTTATTTAATAGTAATAAAAAATTTACTGGATTTAAATATTACTTTTTATTATTTATAATAATAATTACTGCTAATAATGACTAAAATTGGATTTTTTTTTCTTTTTTTCTAATTTACTCCTACTCTATACTAACATTTTCCTCTCTTCTAAGTAGTCTTCGTTATAAATACAACACCCATTTAGCTTACGTTCCATCTCCACTAAACCTATCTCTGAAAGTTATAAGGTCAAGACTTGAAGCAATGGCCCTCTTGAAAGCCCTACCATTTCTTCTCCTTGTCCTCCATCTCGTTGAATCTAATCAAATGGTAAAGCTTCCATTTCCAAGCTAGAAACATCACAAAGAAGCACCATCACATGTCGTGGTTGTTCTGATCCTGTTTCTGTGTTTCAGGTGATCAAAACCGTCCTGGAAACTCCAACTCCTTCTCCTTCTCCTCTTTCACAGCATATAGGTATGTGACGTGAAACAGTACATAACCCTTCAATGACTTCTTCTTCTTCTTCTTCTTCTTCAGTATCTTTACTGAAGCTTTTGGGTGCTGGTTTTTATATCAGATTGCGACGCAGCTTGTGATGCGAGGTGTCAATTGTCGTCGAGACCACACCTATGCAAGCGAGCCTGTGGGACGTGTTGTGCTCGTTGTGACTGTGTTCCTCCGGGAACTTCTGGGAACTACGATGATTGCCCTTGCTACGCCAACATGACGACTCACGGTGGTAGGCACAAGTGTCCCTGAACTGAAGAAAGAAATTAACCTGTAGTCTTTAATCAAGTGTCCCTGAAGCATCTTAGCTTCTAATGCTTACCGGAATTGGATTATAAAGAGAACAAATTATAAATAAGAGAAGATTTAATGTAAAATCTCACAAATTGAAAAATTAAAATTTGAATGTATTATCATTCGAATTGGAGAAACTGACTCTGCTTTGTGTGTTTATATATATTCGAAACGTAAATCGTTCTTTCACATTTAGCTCGTGAGACATGGTAATTAAATGCGTCTAGCATTCATTTACTATTAAGTATCGTGTCATTGTCGTATTGGTCGGCAGAAAAAATGGGCTTTGGATCGGACTTCCTGCAGGATGGGAACACATCTCCTACCAAATTGGGCCTGAAGAAAACTGTTTAAAAATATTCAAAATAGTAAGAGTCCGACCCGATTTGAACAATCCAAAATTAAATCAAATTTAGATTAATTATGTCTTGGGTCGGATTTGTACTCGAGGGTATTCCAGTTAAAGTATTCTAATCTTGTGTCATTTAATTTTGTTCACATATTTGTGTAAATTTTATATAAATATGTGGTTGAGATTTAATAGAATATAGTAAGAATTGGTTAATCAAAATAAAAGATTTGTCCTCATATTTAGAGATAATTGCATATCGTGTGAGCAACCCTCACAAAATGATGTTATTTTAAATAATTCGATCCTACTCAAATTTGAACTGAGAGTCAACCTAGTTAAGCCGAACAATTAGAGATTTATATGAATTAAGTTTGAATCAAACTTAAATTTTGGACGTTAGATTGAATTCTGATCAATTACTTTATTTTTATTTTGAAATATTGTCATTTTAATTTAACTTTTTAACTCGAGTTATATTTAATTTATAAATTTAAAATTAAAATATTATCATTTAAAAATGTTAAATTTAGGCTATACAACTCAAATCTAATATAAAGCAATCACCTATTTGAAAGATGAATTCCACCTAATCCAACTCATCACTGTCCTAAAAAGATAAGTACGTTTATCTAGAGCATGTAGGGACAGGCTAAGTTCAAGAATAGAGAACATTTAATATTGCAAGAGGACATGTTGAAGATATCGGAGCCTTTGCTTCGAGTTCAATATTGTGTTAGCATCACCATTGCATCCAATCATGAGAAGTAAAAAGGAAGAAAAAAGAATATAAAAAAAGATAAAGTCTTAATTATACTCAACTTTATAATTTATAATTAACATACAATTATCACATTAATTATCATTTGTAAATTAAGCCTTTTTGATATTTTATAAAAAATACTAACTCATATTTTTAGCCTATATTATTTAAAAAATTAAATATATGTAATTATTTATAAACTATATTTCACATAGATTACTTCATCAAGCGAGCAATATAATTAAATAATGGGTTCAATTTTATTTATAAGCAAATGACATAATATGCCCTGACGGGTGGTTAAATTGGTGGAGTAGGAGGCATGGGGCTAAAAGATTTTTTGTTTAAATTCTCCTATGTACACTCTTTCGATAGAACATGTTATACAGGGTTTGCTTAGTACGAAATACACAATTGACATGATTTACAAGCTATTGCGTCATTTTGAAATTTACCTAATACACATCTAAAAGATAATAAGAGTTCTTCCGTTTAAAAAAAAAAGACAGGATTCTTAGTTTAAGAAATTTTAGAAAAATTTTATAACCTTCAAATTTTTTGAAAAAAATTATATATATATTTCAGCTTTTCAGAAAAATCTAATTTTCTTAAATTTAAACCAAAACAATTAAATATGATTTAAAATAATAATTTATTATAATTATCTTAAATTATTATTATAATTCAAATCTAATTAGTTTGGTACTATTTAAGAGCTTAGTTGAGTTAGATATTTGACTAGTCTATATCTTATGTTAATATTTCGTATGTTTTTTCTTATTTTAAACCATTTTTAAAATTTAAATGTTAAAAATTGATTGTGAATTTTATTATAAATATTGGGTTAAAAAAGATATAATTTTTTTTATAATTTAACAAAATTTTAGAAAACAACCTTTTATTTATAATAATTTTGACGTTCAATTCTCATTTTTTTAAATTAAAGATAGAAATAATAGAGTTGAATCAACGTCATCACACTCAGTCCGAAGTTCTGCAATGAAGCGGGAGGTTTGATAGTACGCAGTCTTACCCCTACATAGTAGAGATATTATTTCCAGTAAATTCATGTTCAGATGAGATAATAAAAACATGATGCAGATTAAAAAGTAGCAAATAAAATTACAATAAATACATAAATAAATAAAATAAAATATAACCTAAGGATACACTTGATATGGTGTCCAAATCAGCTAGTAATTAATAAGCTGCAAAGTCCAGCTCTTCTCATCTTTAGTCAAGGTAAGAGTCCTCGTTCAGAAACGTTAGATGCATGACAAATTCTGCAGTTTTAGACAGCCTCACGGACTCTTTCCCTGTACACCTGCCCTAAAAATTCAAGTTATAAGCTCGAAAGTCTTGTCTAAGACTTACAACTACAAAAGACAGAAACGACATTAAATTGGTCTTCTTACGAGGGAACTACATAGCGCGAACTTTAAAGTAAACATCTTCTAATAACTAAGTCAATCGTATTGGTGAACTTTTAAAATGTGTCCTTTACTTTTATTTGTTCACGTCAAATTTTTCTATTTCTAGTCGTCAAATCATCTTACGATTTAATCCAACTCTTTATAACACAACTCGGATTTGATACGAATTGGATTGAATTAATACCGAATCATAGTTATTTAATATTGCAAGAGGACATGTTGAAGATATCGGAGTCTTGGCTTCGAGTTCAATGTTGCGTTAGCATCACCACTGCATCTAATCATGAGAAGTAAGAAGGAAGAAAAAAGAATAAAAAAGATGAAATCTTAATTGTACTCGACTTTAATTTATAATTAACATACAACTATCACATTAATTATCATATTTAAATTAAACCTTTTTAATATTTTTATAACAAAAAATTGGTAACTCATACTTTTTAGCCTATACTATTTAAAAAATTAAATATATGTAATTATTTATAAGATTACCAAGCGAGCAATATAATTAAATAATGTGTTCAATTTTATTTATAAGCAAAGGACACGATATGCCCTTAGAGGTGGTTAAGTTGGTGGAATAGGAGGCATGAGACTAAAAGGTATTTTGTTTAAATCCTCCTATGTACACTCTTTCGATAGAGCCTGTCGTATAGGGTTTGCCTAGTGCGAAGTAAACAGTTGGCATGATTTACAGGTTATTGCGTTAATTCGGAAGTTTACCTAATGTGCATCCAAAAAATAGCAGCTATGGGTTATTTCGTTTTTAAAAAAAAGACAAAATTCTTAATTTAAGAAATTTTAGAAAAATTTTATAATCTTCAAAATTTTTGAAAACATTATTTATATTTTTAAGCTTTTCAGAAAAATCTCATTTTCCTAAATTTAAACCAAATCGATTAAATCTGATTTAAAATAATAATTTACTATAATTATCTTAAATTATTCTTTTTAAGTCAAATCTAATTTGTTTGGTAAGAGTGATATATTTGATTAGTCTATATCTTATGTTAATATTACGTTTGTTTTTTCTTATTTTTAAACATTTTTAAAATTAAGATCTTCAAATTTGATTGTGAACTTTATTATAATTAATGGGTAAAAAAAGAATATAAATTTCTTTTATAATTTAACATAATTAAAAAACCCTTTATTTATAATAATTTTGACGTTCAATTCTCATTTTTTAAATTAAAGATAGAAATAATAGTGTTGAATCATCATCATTACACTCAGTTTGAAGTTCCACACTAAAGCGGAATCTGGGAAAATCTGATAGTACGCTGCGTTATTCCTACATAATAAAGAAACTATTTTCGATAGACTCACATACAGATGAGATAATAAAAGAATGTTTCAAGTTAAAGAGTAGTAAATAAAGTTACAATACATACATAAGTAAATAAAATAAAATATAACTAAAGGATATACCTGATATGATCACTAAATCTGTTAGTATCTGATAGGTTGCAAAGTCCGGTTTTTCTCGCTTCTAGTTAAACTAGAAATTCTCGCTTAGAAGCGCTAGATGTATGACAAATTTTATGATTTTAGACAACCTTGCGGGTTCTTTCCCTATACACCTGTCCTGAAAATTTAAGTTATAAGCTCGAAAGTCTTACCTAAGACTTACAACTAAAAAAGACAGAAAGGACATTAAATTGGACTTCCTATGAGGGATCTACAGAGCGCGAGCTTTAAAGTAAACATCTTCTAATAACTAAGTCAACCGTATCGGTAAACTTTAAAGTATAACCTTTACCCTTATCTATTCACGCCAATTTTTTCTATTTTTAACCGTCGAATCATCTTACGATTTAATCCAACTCTTTATAAACAATTTGGATTTGATACGAATTCGATTGAATTAATACCGAATCATAGTTATTTAATCCATTCATTTAGGATTAAACGTGCTTCTTAATTCAACCCAAAATATGATTAACTTGAGCTTAATTCGTCGCTTGGGGTCTGGACGGATCAAATCTGCCATCGCTGGTCAGATAACGAGCTCCAACCGCTTTTTGATGTCTTTATTCTGCTGAGAGTCATGCATTGCTCATGATGGTTGCCACTTCCAGTTGCAGAGGATCAAATCATCATTCACACCAATAATCGCCGCTTTCTCTCCAATTAATCGCCGAGTTCAACTCAGTCTTTCCTCGTGAGAGGAGTGCGGCCTTTTTTAGAAGCTCACGTCGCGCATTTTTTAAGTTCGTTGAGAAATCATACGCAGCATTCCGTTTTGTGTACATTTTTCATAGCCCGTCCTTTGCACTTCCGCCAGTCTCTCGGTCTAATCGGTGGCGCGTGCAGCCACCCCCTAGCGAAAGCTAGTGAACGCGGCTTTTGGGAATAAAATATCTTTATACTTGATGGCAGAAAACATCAGTCTATTTTCTCTTCTAAAGCGTACGATGGTACTCCATGCGCCACGTGGCGGACTCAAGGGAGCTCTTAACCGTGGCCGTTGATGTTAAGAAGGAGAGATCCAACGGCTGAAAGATGCTGATGAGAAGTGTGGGCCTAGTCACATGTGGCGGACACGTGTGAGTTCCTAAATTTGAGAAAATCGGACGGCTGGGAACCGCCAATCAGGCAAGGGAATGACGTGAGAACTGAGACTAAGTGGCGTCTATAGACTATAACATAAAATGAAGGTGGCCGTTTTCTGATGCATTAAAGCTTCTTGTTTATGGTGTGAAAAGCTTCGGAATTTGCGTCTTTTGGGGGTCTGTGAGCTTGAAGGAGACAATGGAAGTGAGGAAAAAAGTGAGGGTTCGAAGGGTTTTTCATGGGTGAAATAGAAAACGCAGAAAGAAGGGAGAGCTTAGCTTTTCTTTTCTTTTATTTTGGTGTCCTTCACAGTTGATACACACAGAGAGTGTATCTTTGTTATCTCTTTTTGTCTTCTCTCTTTTACACGCTTTTTTGAAGAACTTGATTCTCTAAACACAGCAAATGAATTGCTTTCTCTTCTTCTACGTGTCTTTGCTTTTTGATCTTTTCTCACTTTTCGCCTTCTGCTTCTTCAGAAGATAGAAATAGAGATCTTTCCGTAGCTTTTAAGTGCAAAAGAGAAAGAAATGGGGAGAAGCTGAGAGTTGTCTGGGAAATAAGTTGATAACTAAGATGGGTTTTGGGTTTTAAACGTTTATGCATTTCGCTACTAACTTAGCCAGAAATTTTTTTCTGTACGTTTCTCTCCCAATGTTGATTCTGTTTGGGTTGGTTTCTTGAGCTTTTCAAAGAGATAACGTAGTAGTAATTCTGAGACACTTGTTTTTTCTTTTTTTCTGAGGAAAGAGTAAAAAAAAAAAGATCTGGGTTCGGCTTATTCGGATCGATTTTCTAGGCCTAAGAAGGCGCTTTCAAGAAGCAGATGCTGCAGGTGAAGCTTTATGATTAAGATGATAGAAACAGACAAAAGTAGGGATGTGAGGCGTGGAGCGAGTCGGTTCTCGCGACAGACTAAGCAATCTGGAACCAAGCTCCTTAATGGTGAATTTACTTCACTCTCCTTTTCATGTATATATTCTGGTCCCCTAATTTCACTGCTCATAACCGAAACTAAAGAATGTGTACGCAAAAAATCCCATCTTGTCGTTATCTGCATATTCCTCATCGGCTTTGTTGATAAGAGTTTTCTTATCACCGTTTGCTAGTTTTTGCTGTTATCGTTGTCGTTGATCATTGTTTGCTCTTTGTTTTTCGTTTCAAAAAGGTTCGACTGGTAGTGTCTGTGACGTTGCGTCTTCGAAGAAGTCGAAGAAACAGAAACGCAAGAGATTGATTGGTGTTACTAGAGCCAGTTCGAGCTACGACGAGACTTGCGAAATGGGTCATCGAGTTTCGGATCAAGACGAAGAGATTCCTCCGCAAACTCCATCTACGAGTAGAGTTGGTACCAACAAGCGGTTTAAGCTACCCAGAAAGGTTTAAGCACTGTTCCTTATTTTGTTACGACTTTTTTCCAAAAAGTTTGAATCCAACTTCTTCCAACTTGCATTTTGCAGCAGTTTCTTGATGACTGCAATGGCGTTGATCATCCCTCTGTTCCTCGTAAACTGCGTTCAGGTCTGTGATTTTGCTGGAAATGGAAGTACTGTCACTTCTCTCTCCAGTCTGGTCACTTTACTTTTGCTGTTTCTTCCCATTTTACTTTCAATGTTTTCGCTTCTCTGTTTTGGTTAATTACAGAGGTCTCTGGTTTTCAGATTGATGGTTGTACGGTAGTTGGATCTTTCTGTGAAGTTTCGTGGTTTTTGTTTTTTCTTGCTAAGTATTTTGATTGCAACTGAAGCAAAACTGAAAGCTTTTTGCTTTTTGCTTTTTTTCTCTTTTTGTGGACTCAAGATTCTTTTTGTTTCCTTTTCAGTTCCAATTCATATCTTTATGTTGCTGCAGCTTTTGTGCCTCGTTGATACTTTCGAAATGAGTTAATTTTCTTTCATATCTTATCTTTTCTAATTTTTAATCTCAGGAGATACTTAAACTTTCTAATGAATCATAAAGATGGGTTCTTTTCCTTTTAATTTTATTTTCATATGATGTTAGATATTAAAAAATACCAAAGTTGGTTTTTTTTTGGTTTATGGTTTTTATTAGTTCTTGGATTTATATTTGTACTAAATTTTATAGCCAAGAAGAAACGAGCTAGGGAATCTATCTTGCCACCTTTTCATGGTTCAAAGAAGCTCAACCAAACCAATGGTAGACTGGAGAGGGATGGTGTAAAGAAATGGAAAGTGAACATGGTTAGTCAGATAACTTTAGATACTAAATGTAGTGTCTTTTTTCTTTTTCTTCTTTATATTGGGAATTCACGGTTGGTGACTTTTCGAGTGCGTACTGAGTAAATTCAATTTTCATTCTTTATCAATGGAGCATTTTGATTTTACCTAAAGATAGAATTGCTTTTATGGAAATAACTGAGTCCTGGTGTTGTACACTGAACAGAGTGTTTGTGGGCCAATAACCAAAGATGAGGAAGAAGTGGTAGAGACCTTGTATGCGTTGGCTGGAATGTTCCCAGACAATGGACCCAGCATTAGGAGTGAACAGGAAGATTCCTCATTGCATGAGTTGCATTCTGCTTTGCCAGAGGCTAGTGAGAACATTCCAGCATTGGAAGGTACTGTGAAATTTCTGTAATTTTGACCAAATCCCTTCTGTTGAATGTGTTACAGACGTAATGGTTTTTAGATTCTGTGGTTGTAAACAAAGAATTCAACTCGGATTGCATGTTGAGAGGTGACGACTCTGGAGATCCCGATCCCAATCCCGATCCCGTTGGAGAAGAAGTGCTGGAGGTAGTTGTCAATGAGGAATCCAGCGTTCAAGAACCGCCTAACCAGCCCAAAAGTGAAGCACTTTTGACCGAATTAGACAGTTCGGTTGGTTGTTCGAAGCGTGAGGAAGGCATGTCAGTTTGCGACACGGTTGACTTCAGCATCTCGCATCTGCCTAACCATGATACTTGGTATGCTTTTACCGTTTTAGGAGATTCATGATGGTTTAAGTTCCTACCTTTTCCTGCATTGTTATGTAATAATTTCGCATCATAATGTAGCACAATTAAGCAACCCGCAGACCTGGAGATTCTACTCCCTATTTCAAAGCCAGAGATTGCACTGGGGCTGGTGAGACAAATTTCCCAATCTAGGCCTATTGTTTGTATTTACAGATATTGCAGTTTTTAACTCCATTTCCTTTTTTTTGGGGACCCTTTTAGACCATAGAGAAACAACCGGATCAACAAATTAAAACTGAGGAATCCGATAGGGAAGGTAAATCGCCTATTGCATACTACTCTGACTTCCATCATAGACACTGCTTAATCAAGTATGTAGTGGTATAACATTACTGACTACCTGATAATCACTACCTGAAGGTCCGGTGTTGCGGTCAGGCTTGTCTTCAACAGTGTCAAGTGCTCCAAGGAGTTGTGGTCCTTCGTTGCAGTAATTTTCATTCTTTCTTTTGATTTGGTACTTTTCTACTATTCTTTTTTTCCCCATTCATCAAGCATTTCTATTTTCCCAGGTCCTCCTTTGCAAAAATTCCATTATGGTTGGATACTGCTATCTGCTCCACCAGACGTCGTTCATCACAAAATTTTTCTTCACCAGGGAAGGTAGTTACGAGTAGTCTAATTATCATTTTCTTTAGCGTTTAGTCTTCAATTACGTATATGTTAGTTTAGTGTTTACTTCTTCAAGCTTCTCATTTACCTATCTGAATCTTATAGGTTCAGGTCAAAACTGACAGGGCATCATGGAGAAGGTGTGCAACTCATTGCCATATAAGTCGGTTTATCAAGTTTCTGCAGATGTCGGAGAGAAAGGACGACTTGGAATCGCACTCCCGTCAGCTCAGACAACATGATGTTTTAAACAAAGGCATACTTACGACAATAAATGACTTAAACAGCATGAGAAATGCATCAAATGGAGCTGCTGAGATCACTGAGAATAACCTTACCGAAGCTCGAACTGGCATTCTTCAATCCCTTAGAATTTGCAAACATCAGCCACAGGCTTCTCAGGCATCGGGGGCATACAATTCTCAGAAGCAGGTACTTTGCGTTCAGTTTCAATGGCTTTTAACTACGCGATCTGCACTCTAACTGGTTTTTGCTATTTTTCTTTCCAGAGTTTCAATTTCTTGTCATTGTCAGCTGGTGGTACCGGTGCAGAAGCTAATAATACTTTTAGTAGGGCTATGAACGGTTCAGAACCATTGACACAACTCCAATATCCTTACATGCATGTGCAGGTGCGACATCCCCTGAATTTACCTCCATTCTCCGTGTCTCAACACTCCACTGCTTATCCTGATCAACATTCAGCTGCAGCTGTGAAACAGGTCTTGCTCTTGCAATCGACTGTTAGAAGAGTTTGTTTCAACGTTTCATTTATTGGCCCATTCACTGAATTAGAATAATGTCTTTTCTGTTCTCCTGAACTAAGGGAGTAGTCATCAACGTAGTTTAACATGACAAGCATTTTCTGTTTAACTGCCACCCACTTTCATGAACTTGGACCTTGCACCAACTTCTGTTAGTAGGCTCCCTGCTCCTTGTTAGATTGCCTTGTAAGTTAGGGTGGCAATTTTACATTCTGAAGCCTTTTTCGGATTCTGGCGGACCAAAAGGTTCCAACCTGTTCAGACTTTGGGCTAAAAATACCCGGTTTGGGCAGGTCTTCTCAGCCTGAAACTCAAAATTTCTTAATTTTAACCCGATTCCAATCCCAAATCTCGTTCCTGGACTTTTTGTCATCATCTCTGCTTGTAAGTTTATCATATTAAACAATTGGATTGATTGATTGTAGGCCCAACTGAAGCTACCTACCTATCTTGAAAACTCATTCTATGGTCCTCATGCAACCACTGTGCCCTTGGCAAAGCAGCAGTTACAGCATCATCAACAACAGCAACACAAGAAACAGCTTTGGGCCAACCAGTTGTCTGCTCAATACAGAAATGTTGGAACTTATACGGGCATGGCTCAGTTTCCGAGTTGGCAAAAGAGCCAAGAGTTGCATACGACAACACAACATGCACAGTTCATTATATCACCTTCTCCTTCACCACCAGTTGAAGTATTAAGTTCCAAGTACCATAACATCTCTCAACAACAACATCATCTTATGAGCTTTCCTTCGTCATTACCTCATGCAAGGATCAAAAAGCAAGATCACCATCTTTCTTCTGTTTATGAAGAAACTGGAGGTGGGTTTCGATCCAGTGGACTGCTACCGCTGCAGTTACTCTAATCAGCATCTACGGCAACAGGTTTGGATCAAAAGCTGAAACATTTCCTCCTTCACAAAGAGGTCTGGTCTGTAACTATGTAGGAGATTGCAGAGCATGATCAAGCAGGAAATAAACCACTAAGGTAAAAATCGAGAGGTAAAGAGACTAGTCACTGGAAGTGAGCTGCTAGGCAATGCTCCATGGTGATCTGTTCTACATCCTGCATAGAATATCTCAATCTTCTTTTAAATGAACATAGTGCTGTTATATTTTTTATACTGACATATGAAGTTAAGTGAATACTAAAGAAAATTGAATTTGCCCATGTTTACAATCAACTTTCCACGAGAATCACATTCGAGTCGTGTTCAGCTTGATGAGGCAATGTTAGTGTATGTATTCGTATAGTAATTGTTCACTACTAGGAGAAAGGTTTCACAACCAGCTCAAAGATCTTCAATCTTCCTGAATTGTACGTTACGAATATAGATGGACCAACAATTAAAATGTAAATGAAAAGAAAAACAAGCAGATGGTTTTCTGGCACAACAGTGAACTGGCAAAAACAGGCATAAAGACCAAAAAAATGTAAGAATCCATATAGTCAAGTCTTAAAACAAATATAAGCCTACTCTAGTTTCTCCAACTCTCCCAGTCTCTCTATGATGGCCTGCATGCAAACAAGAATATAAGCATTAGAAGCAGATTCCAAAACGTTGAAGTGTTTGAACCCGGAATGACACAGTTAGGGAATGAAATAGAGGGTGAAAGAGCAGCGGCCATAGAATGTTACGACATAAGCACATATTTCTTCAATTTCTAACACAGATGGTAACGTTGGTAAGACGTGATTCTATTGATCATCTACAACTGATATTAACACAAGGATGCCAAATGATACTCACCCTCTTGCTAGTCTCTTGAAGCTCCCCAGCAAGAATGAACTCGTCAAGAATCAAATAAACCTGAGGAAAGAGATTTGAAGATTTTAAAAAGCAACGATGGCATAACAAAAGCATTTGCTCACAAGGGCAAAGATAGCCATTACTAAAGCATGCAAGCTTATAAGAATGTTACTACTTTCGTGCAATTGAGTTAGAAAACTCCATTCAAAGGAACCACTAGAATGAAGCAAAGCTGAAGCGCGGAATATCCACCTCTCCAGTATTTCCCATCTTGGAAACAAGTTTATGCAACTATAATTAGCTAAAACAGTAGTTGAAACGGTCAAAAAATTTTATGCACAAGGATCAGTGCCACTAGAAGTCTTATGTCAAAGATTTAGGAACCAAATACAAATTAAGGATCTCTCAACTAGTCAAATGAGTATCAATATCATATGATAGAAGGAGGAAGAACAGAGCATTGAATTAATAAGCAAACTAAGCGAATTTGAAGAAGAAAAAGTAGACAAACCTTGTGAAAATTAAATACAAGATCTAGCTCACAAACATTGCTGAAGAAATGATCCAATATCTCCACAAACAAATGGATGCACTCTAAGTAAGCCAATTCATTGTCCGTAATGTCCACGCACAATGAGAAGAATAAGCCGGCATAACGTCTGTAGATAATCTTGTATGTGCGAAACTACAAGAAGAATATTCACAAGGTTCTTAACACGTCATTCTTCAAAGAACCGAACATTTTGATGATAACGATCGCACAACCCCAATTTCGAAAGGATCAAGGGTATCAATCAAAGGACTTGAATCATTTCACGTAATTAACCGAAACAATCGGGGAATAAGAAACAACCTCAACGAAATTTGTGAACTTGGCGTCTCTATTAACCACCAAACGATGAACCTATACAAGAAAAAGCACTAACATCAATAAAAAAAAACATTTTAAATTGACAAGAAAAGAGGGGAAAGGTGGGAAATTTTCGTTTACGTCGTGTTCGACTTTGTGCTTCTCAGAATCTTCGAGCGGAACGTAGTATTTGGCAAGACGAGTCTTGCCTTGCCTGTTTTGAAGAAGTATGAACCGGATCTGCAAAGTTCATAGATATCACCACAAAATCAAAATCAAAATTCCCGAGTAATTCGCTAAAAGCAATTCTAAGCCCTACCATTCTCTACTTTATCGATAGATCAAAAACAAAGGGCTAACCCAGAAAGAAGAGGGATTAGGGTTTGTATAAATGTATTTTCCAGATTTTAACTGTTCTTCATTGTACAGGTTTAAAGCTTTCGGATGGAAATGTCATAAGTGGGAAAAGTCAAAAGCTCACGATTAGTGGCAAGTGTTTTGGCAATCTCAGTTCTGGACCATTGATCTGCCTGACTAATCAACTTGTGATTGATCTGACTTTTAATCTACGGCCGTGGTGACTTGTATACCCGTTTGAGTCCTGTCTGCGATGCATCCGAGTGGCGGAACTTCCCACTTAACTGTTTCCGTTTGGGGCCTTGGGAGCAATTTTACTTTTAAAGGGCGATTTACAAGAAACTCCACCATTCTTCATTTTTCTCTTAAAGATCCTTTCCTTTGTGATTTTACTAAATAATAAGTATAAATTAATTTTTATAAATTAATTTAATATAATCATAAATTATTATTATCGTTAATAACAAAAACAACAATAACAACACTAAAAATTTCACTAAAACTCACATATAAAAAGATTTAATAATATGCAATCTTATCCCTAATTTTTATAATAAAATATTTTGAAAATTGTAATTCATTATACTTAAGCTATTTATTTATAGTGAGAAATATCATATTTTATAATAAAAATATGCAAAATTTTCTTTTAAATTGAGTTTTAGAATATTTTATTTAATTAATGCATGCAAAATATTTTATAAAATAAAGTCATTTCCCTTATAACAAAATAGTAATTATTAGATTTTTTTTCTAGTATACAAAATGAAATTATTTTATATTGACCAATAACTTTATAAATATTAATTAAATAATTGAAGTTGAAGTTTTGAGTAACTACTAAAATTGTTTCTTTATGGTTATTAAATCTCAGGTTCAGGTTACGGAAGTGGTCTCTTTGTAAAAATATTAAAAAAAAGACTGCGTACATCATAACTTAAAAGTATTTAAACTGTTTCATCAGTGTATAAAAAATAATTATATATTAAAGTTATATAATTCTTATATTAAATACTAAGCATAAGTTTAAAAGTAACCAAAATCTAATAAATACGTTTATTATATACCTATTAATAACAAGTTTTTATCACTCTAATTATCTAAACGATGGGATATCAAAAATAAAATTACATTAAATTTATAAATGTTAATTATATTATATTTATTAATAACAATTCATTTTAAATAATAAATTTTAAAATATATATTAGAAATTAAGGGCCTTTGGATACGATGGTTTAAGTTGATCAATCCCTTTCATTATCCGAAACATTGGGCCTTCCTTTCCGACTCAACAGACACACCAACTCCTCAGCTTCACGTTCAAATATTGGAAGTGTACGGAATTCAAGTGAAGTGGACGCGAAGTAACGAAGCTTCCCTGACCCAAAGGGTGATATTTCTTATGCTCCCGTAAGTCCCAGCTGGCCCCTGTCTATCAAATCCAGTTTAAAAGACCGTCCTTGTCTCCAAGCTCTCTTTCTCAACCATGGAAAGCGAAGAAGGAGTGACAGTCATTAAAAGATCAGAGATCGACACAAGACCTCCATTTCGTTCTGTTAAAGAAGCTGTTACGTTGTTCGGCGAGAAGGTTTTGGCCGGAGAGCTGTACGCCAATAAGCTCCAAGAGGTAACTTTTTAAGGTTTTAATCTTTCTTAAATCTCGCATCTCAACAGAATTCTTTCTGTAGTTTGTGATTATGGAAGATTATGTTTTGTGTTTGGGTGCTGATCAGAATTACACATGATTGTTCGATTTCTGTTCTGTTCATTGTTAGTACTAACCTAAGAAGCATAGACATGGACACAGACACGTGACACGACACAAACATGGATGCAGAAATACCCTAATTTTTAAATTTTGGTAAACACGAACATGGCACATATATATATATATATATAGAAAAAAATTTAAAATTCATAATATGATAAATATTGATTGATGTGCTTCAAAACTTCCAATATCTTAATAGTTCATATATATTTGATACTTTATAAGCCCCTTTCTAAAAACATGAAGCATATATTTTATAGAGTATGTATTCCATTAAGTCATTTCCGAACGATCTCCAGACGTATCCGAACTGTGTCAGAGTCGAAAAAACTTATTTTTTAATTCCAACATGTACGAACATGTGTCGGGCACATCTCCACCACTTGTCAGTGAGTGTCTGATATAAACACGTGTCCAATATATAGATACGGCTTCATTTTGCCGTGTCAGTGCTACATATGTACTAACCCTTTTGTTCTGTAACTGAAAACTATGTTTACTTGCGATACAAATTTCTCCTCTTTAGTTGAGCTACGCCTACGGGGCGGTTGGTTTGGCTTTTAAGCAAGAATCTACAACGTACAACATGTTATCATATATGATACTTAAATTATTTTAATCCTTTAATTTAATTTAATTTTTAAAATTTATTAATTATTTTGTTATTTATAGTTATTAATAAAGAGGGATAACGAATTATAAAATAAAAAGTATAGTGTTTAACATTTTTAAATTTTGAATTACTTTTAAAATATTAAAAATAAAATAGTTAACCAATCACACGAGAATTAATAATTTTAATAATTATATATCATCTTTTTATTGTATATTTATCATAAAAATAATTGCAATTTAAATACATATTTATTGATATTCTGCAACAAAAGATATAAAAATTATGTTAAATATGAATTTTCATTAATTATATTAATAAAATATCAATAAAAATAATATTTAAATGAATTATCTAATTTTAAAATTTTTAGTAAACTCCAACTCGACCTTCTTTACTCTGTTTTCTAGATGCGCCTAGAAGGAACTGAAAGTGGGCGGGATGGTTCCGCGCTTGGGGTCATTACAGCAGAGCTCGAAGAGACAAAACAAGTCCTTGAAAAGGCAAAGGAAGAAAGTATGGCGATGGCAGATTGCATTTCTTCTCTGAAGGAAGAACTCGAGAGAACAAAGCGAGAGCTCCGGCAACTGAAGGAACGCAAAACCGAAAAGCAAGTGCGCACTGAACCAGAAGAAGAGGCGAAGATTACTGTGAAAGCGCCGACGAGGTTAGAAGGAGTTGAGTTTCAGAAGAAGAGATACGTAACTTTTGCGAACCCTCCCGCTCTAGTAGCTCAAGTCAGGGTTCCACCAGGAGTTGAAACGCTCGAGAGACATCCTTCTCTTAGGAAGACGAAGAAGAAGCCATTAATTCCTCTGATTGGAGGAATTTTCTCGAAGAAGAAAGGGAGAGGTCAAATCGTTCCGCCGAGAGAAGCGTAAGCATATTTTCAGTTATTTCAATACGGTTTTTAGTTACATTCCAAAAATCGAAGATAGAGAAAAGGAAGATTTTAACACGTAATAAGATAAGCGATATTGAATATGTAAGAATTATTTTAATTTGATTATTTTCAATTTTTGTAAATATTATTTAAATTTAATCTCTCGTAACTAATTTATGTCGAGGACATGTTTGATATCTTCCAAAAAAAAATTATAAAACAGTAAAATAAATATTAACTATTAACAAAAAAGGAGCTTATGCTTCTGTTTGGTTGGGCTTATATTACTAGAGTTTTTGTTAGCAGACTTAGTTTTTATCAGTAGATCTTTTTTTTCTGTAGATCTTTTTTTAGAAAAATTTTTCTCATAAGCTAATTGTTTGCTTCGCTATCATTTAAAAAATAACTTTTTTTGAAATAGCTTCATATACATAAAAATAAAAAGTACATTTAATTTTAACTATATTTTATTTTATAATAAAAATTATTTATGCATATAAATATTATTTAAAGTATATTAAACAATATCATCTTATAATAGAATGTTTATTACAACAAAAATAAAAAGTATTTTTAATTTTAATTATATTTTATTTTATAATAAACATGATTTATGTATACAAATATTATTTAAAGTATATTAAACAATATACAAATCACAATATATTGATTATTATATAATTTTAAATTATATGAAAAATAAATGAAAATATATCTAACCAAACCTTCTATATGTATTATAATATAAGTAAAAATAATATCAAAAATAAATATTAAAAAATATATATAAAAAGTCAAATAATATTTTACAAATTCTAAAATAAATGTGAAGATGAATTTGTAGAAATATGCGTAAAACATAAGAACAAAATAACTAAAAATAGGCTCATTAATTGATCTAAAAAATCTATTTGAAAAATACTTTTTTGGAAAGAACTTTCTAAAAAATTATATTTTAGCTATCAAAAAAGTCATATTTATTTAAAAAAATTAATTTACAGCATATTTTTATTTTATAGCTATTTTTTTTCTTAAGACTTTTGCATTGACAAATTTATTAATTTTTCAATAGTCCATCTAGGTGCTACGTCTATTATAAATAGGAATCTGAATTTTCTGTCTAATTTTATGGTATCTTATTTTATTCCATAAATTTCAGTCATTTATTTATGTGGATCTTGCATAAATAAACGCAAAACTTACGTAAATAAATGACTGAGATTTATCAGACAGAATAAGATACTGTAAGATTGAACGATACTGTCCCTATAAATAGGTGGTGGGAAGAGACAAAAAGAGCGAGCGACAGAGAGACCCACTGGAAAAGCATAGATTTGCACGAAGCGAGAACATGATTGTAAAGAAACAGTTACGAGTGCTGGGGTTGAGACAATATTTATGTAGGACAACCATAATTGTGTCTTGTACTTTCAGGGTCTAAAACTTAAAGATCAGAACCATTTGTGGTTTGGACTTAAACCACCGAACCACCGATCTTTGATGAAAATTTAATCAAACGGTAATGCCAGATTTAGAAGATAATAGACAACACTTTCTCGGTCTACATCGACATTTTACTTTTTAGTGATCAGGGGCAGAGTTTTAGGTATGATCAACAATGGATCGGATCATATAAGGTTTCATTCAAATTTAAGCCCGAAACTAAAGCAAATTAGTTTAAGTTTGATCATATTTAATTACGCTCTTTATTAAATTATTTTTAATTTTTTATTCTTTCTATTTTAAATTAGATTTAAATCATTTGTCTCAAACTGATTTTATGTCAAATTTGTTAGAATTTACAATGGTTCTACGAGCACATAAGAAAAGAAAAGTTAGATCACATATAAGTCTAAGTGAAATTTTATCCTAAAATCAATTGGTGATAGGTGGAGTAACTTACTAGACTTATATGTTAGTATTTTTATTCCTCTCTTTCTCCAATGTAACACAAATTCTCACTTTTTATATTTCAACACACCTCCCTCACATCTGGGTCTAACACGTGACATAATTCATTATTTCGAGGTATTAACGACTAACATAAGAGAAATCTGCTCTAATACCATGATAGAATTTATAATGAATCTACGGGCTCACACAAGAAGGAAAGTTATACCATATACAAGTTTAAGTGAAGTTCCATCCTAAAATTAATTGGCGATAGATAGAGTAGCCTACTAGACTTATATGTTTTTTTTTTCTCTTTCTCCAATGCCAGACAAATTTCCATTCTTTATATTTCAACATAATTCTACGGTTAAAAAATCATATTCATTTATAAAAATTTTAAACTGTTAATTTTTTAACCATTAAGAATTGTTCATTTTATTAATTACTCAGTCAATTTTATAAATTAAAAATAATTATTTAATAATCTCTCTTTTTAATTAAACCTTAAATTAAATATAATTTTTTGATCATATTTCAAATTATTCAATTTTATTTAATATTTAACTAATTTTATTATAATTTAATACCGTTTAAATCTGATCTTAATTTCAAAAATTAATCCACTGCACTCGTTTCAAAGGACTGAATAATTTAATAAATAACTGCAATTTTTTATAAATAGTTTTGAATTTGATTCAACTTTTTTTTTTACCCACGAGGTGTCCTAGGAGGGTCCCAACTATAGGAAGGTACCCTTAAGCCATTCACACCCAAACTAATCCCCGCTCGAGCCGGATAGGTCCCTTGCGAGAGGCAAAGCTCTGGCCCAAAGTTTTAAATGGCTGCATATATGAGGACGATTCGAACTCGTAACCTCACTTAAGCCAAGAGAGCTCCTTATCAACTCAACTGCGCCATGAGGTTGAATTTGATTCAACTTTGTTCCCATCTACTTGGCTCTTTGGCATTGGGTGTGGTTCGATTTTTGATTGTGGTGGAGACAGTGACCAGCATCCACCTTCCACGTTCAACTAACCACCAACAATCTGATGAAACAGGCAACAACTTCCCTGCGTGGAGAGGGTGTGACCACTGCTAATGTATTAACTCCATGGGTCCTCACGCCAGACTGGTCAGTTATGGGTAGGCAGCTTTTAATACATAATCATACGTAAGTGTTTTTCCTGGATAATTTGTAGCATATTTCAAAGAGTGTTCACCTTTAAGCTTTGTTATTTAATAAAAGTATGGAATCGAAGTTTTTAATTATTAGTTCAATAAATTCCGGAGGAATGATTATTTTAGTTAAAAATATAAGTTAAATTTCAACTTATTATCTTCAATCATCATCATCTATCATCACATCAAGTTCGAAGTCTCGAAATAAAACAGAATCTGGAGATGTCTGATAGTACGCAACATTATCCTACGTAATAAAGTTTCGGAACTCATTATTTTCAATCAAAAGTGACAATTTTGACCTATTTCAATTTAGCTTGAAGTTAATAGGTCATGTTGATCAAATTTTGTTTGATTTAAGAGACTTGCTCGAGACCTAGTTTAAATTGATCAAACAATCTAATACTTGCTTAAAAAATGATGTTCTATTGAAAAAAATATCTTATGATGATATCATTTTGGTCTATAATTTAAAATTTTATGTACCATAATGGCATTGTTATAAACTTAAAAATAAATGACGTTGTTATGGATGATTATCTTACGGGAAGATCAGTCAAAACGATAACATGCTAGAATAAAACTCCAACTTAAAGGGTTTACTCGTCGCTTGACTCGAGCGATTTACCCTTCTCCTTAAAACGAAATTATTTTATATCATTTTAAAATATCAAATTATTTCGATGATTTTAAGTTTGATCCGCCTTACCAAATCAAGTCGACGACAAATTTAATCTAATCCAATTCATTATCATATATATCTTCAATATGTTAATATTTGTGAGCAAATACTCTGCATCGCTTGAACATTTTTAAATCCCACAACGTTGAATTTTAAATCTGAATTTAATAAATACAATTTGACACATTATTTTTAATTTTTTTAGACCAATCAAAATTGGAAAAGTAATAATTTGTCCTGCGGATTTACTTGATTAACTCAAATGTAAGTGTCAGGGAACAATTATTAATTTATTACCTGATTAACTCAAATGCAAGTGACACGGACCAACTATTAATTTATAATTATGGTGTCAACGCCAGCAACTTTTTTTTTTTACAGAACGATAAACATATTACATATCAATTCGGGGAAAACAAATTCTCGAAAGATCCGCTACGAGGATCATATGGTATTTTATAGGTGTAAAATTAAAAAATGTGACCCCAACGTCAAAATGATCGGTATAATAAGCAAGTCAGTCAACACTTCTGATACTTTCTTGATACACATGACGATGAACAACAGTTAAGTTCTTAGTGAACATCTCCTTAATACCTTGGACAATAGGATTGGGGTGTCGGCCTCGATGATCCGGAGATAAAAGGATGTCGATCACTGTGGTAAATTTCACCTCAAGCTCGATTCCATGATTCCCCAAATTTAACGCCTGCAACTTTTTTTTTTTATATAAAGGAAAATAAGAGTACACCGGTTATAAAGTGAGTCTGGGGAAACAGATCCCCGATCTATCCTCTAGCAGGATACTGTGACACTCGATGGGTGGTACATAAAAAAAAAGTACACCAAGGTCGAAATGAACTACCTAGGCGGCGAGCCAGTCCGTACATTTATTACTCTTTCGATAGATGTGACGATAAACAACAGACCAGCAACTTTCATCGGTCGAATCTCAGTTAATGAGCGAATCCAAGCAAATATTAGTTGGACTAAGTGAGGACATTGACAAGAGAAAGACCTGTAACCAAACCAACCCAAGTACCCAACCTATCTTTCACTGTCTTTGTTACTATATATTCTACGAATATTCACAATGAGATCTACATAAATTGAATAAGTAGGTGCCCATAAAATAGAGCAAGTACAAAATAACAGGACCTAGTCATTTGAATTCATCCCTCCCACGTACACTTTATAAAGTTGGATTCGTTAACTATGTGCTAGATTTTGAGGGATTAGAACAAAAACATCACTTAAAATTAATAATTAAAAAAAGCAAATTGGATAAATTGAAGATTCAATTTTTAATTTTTTGGTTTGATTAATTTTAATAATTTATATTGTTATTATTAATTAATTAGTCAATTTTTAAAAAATTAATTATTTTATATAATAAATTAAATCGATTAATTTAATTTTATAAATATCTAATGCATATTAAATACATTAATTTAATTTTAATCCAAATTTTAAAAGATTTAATTTTTTATCTTATTAATTTAATTTTTATCCAATTTTTAAAACATTCCTTAAAATCATATTTCTTTGAATCTGCTACACTTTTGCATAATATTATTCTAACCAATTTCAGATTTTCTTTGTAATCCAAAGCCTTCTCATAATTTGGTATTAGATTTTCTGTTCCGATTATAATATTTTTATTATATTTTATTAAATTTTATACTCATATTTACTCTTATTTTACTAAATCTTATCTACCTATTTATTTACATAAATATATAAATTAGATGTAATAGAATATGGTTATATCAACGTGACTAAATATGTGCTGGAAATTATAACTTGTTCACTGTACCGGTCCTCTCTGGGTTTTCAAGTCTTGTCAATACACTATTGTTGATTGGTCGTGGTCAAAATTAACATCTTCCCTCCCCCACCACTTGCAAAGTGCAATTACTCCCAAGATAATTTCACGTGGTCCTCATAATTTCTGGTCCACTTGACTTAGAACACCAAACTAGGTTTGATTTAGATTGATAGGATTAAAGGATTGGTCATGATGATTCAACATTTTTTCTAAGAGGGTAGCTAGTAATTTTTAGTTTTCTATTAAACATTAAATAAAGTAATTAATTTAACCTAAGAAGTTGATTATATTTATAATATAATAATAATTTGATATTAATTAAAGATAAGATTACATATATTAGGCTATTTCAAATTTGATGTTTAGCTCTCGAGTTCAATCCCCACTAAACACATCTGTAAGAAGGGGCGAAGAACCCTAACTATGACTAAGTCCCTACTCGAATTAGTAGGCCTAGTAAGTTCGGATATTGGTGGTGTAAACCAAAAAAAGAATTCTTTAGTAAACCGTAGTTGCTGTTGTTTATGTATTATTATAATTTATTTAATGCACATTTTAAAATAACAATTACAAAATTCACAAGTGCTAATTTCTCATGTAATTCACAATAGCTAAGAACAGTTATGTACATACAAACTTGCACGAGGAAGCTTAACCCAGAATGTTTTGTTTCTTTTTCTATTGTTTTTTTTTCCAGACAAACCCATTTCGATTTATTTTTTTAATTTAATTGCAACTTAAACAACAGAGAATTAAAAAACAAAAGTGCAAGGCGTAGAAAGAACCGGAATAAAATGCAGATACTAAGGTACTAAGACTCCAGTGCTCTGTAGATAACGACAAAACACGGCAGAATCGCTCTTGGATTGAATACGTACAACTCCTCGAGATTCGAGTAAACGCCGCCGTATCCGGCTACAGAATCGTAGGAACCAGCGACCAACCCTCCCACACCTCCGTGACCATCCTCCTCCGCCACGGACGGCGCCGCGTCCTCCGCCTCACGCTTCACTCTACCCGCTATCACTCGACACACAATCATCGCCCTCCGCCCGTTCGCGCAACCCGCCAACGAGTCGTGCGCCCGCCCGCTACTAGCCGTCGTGCGGACTCCCTTGCTCTCTTTCCCTTGGAACCCGTGTCTGATGATCGTGCACACCCCGCAGGCGGGAATCGACCCGCACAGGCTGGACGCGCCGCGTGCCCCTAGGGAGCACGTGAGGCTCGTGCAGTGAAACCGCAGGAGTTCGTTGCCGTCGGCGGCGCATCTGGGGTTTTTTTTCGTGCTGTTGAGCGCGCGTGTCTTCACCGCGTCTCTGCAGTCCTCGAACCGTTGGATCGTGCGTTGCGTGTTGTGGACCTTCAGTATCCGTTCGATCTTGCAAATGGGACTGTCCTTCTTAAGCCAGCTTGATTTGAAGATGATCTCCACTATGTTTCGACCCGAATCCTCCGGGCTCAATTCGGACACTGCTCAGTCATCACCAAAAAAAAAGAAAAGAAAAAAAAAAAGAAAAATACCTGAATAAGGTTTTCTCAAAATATTATCCATTTATGGGAAAAATCTACTTCTACTTGTCGGTGGGGTCGGGTAACTTTAACGTTACTGACCGTGACAGTTTGTTTTGATCACAAAAGACCACACCATGGCATGAAGTGAAGTAAATTCTGGTTTTCTTAAGGACAGCTGTGCACCGTACACAAATGGTCCCCTAACGTAGAACCTTGGAAGCGGCTTATTATATTAACCCAACAGCAACTACTTAATTAATTACTGATTTAGAATAAATTATTTTTAATAATGCGTCAAATTGTTAATTTAAAGTGTAAGAAAAAGGTAAAAGTGAATGTAACAAAGTCAGGAGAATAATTACCGGCGTGACGAACTTTCTGATGAAGCTCCAAGCTTTCCATCTTTGGGAAGACTTCACCGCAGTGAGAGCAGGTGCATATGGTGGTCCTGGGAACTGGATACCTGAATTATTAAAGTGCTTAATATATTTTCATTAATTGAGAGGACAAAATTAACGTGAAAAAGAGGAAACACCTACCTGCTTGGGTCGACGATCGTGTGACACTCATAACAACCAGAAAGCTTCCTGAACTGCATGCCTCTAGACGCGTAACTCGTACCACCGTTGGATCTCCTCGTTTCAGCGAGTGTCCGAGTTGATGGCAACGACGACGACGGCCCGGAAACCGGCTTTCGACTGAGTAAACCGGTTTCTTGACCCACGGTGCTACTCTCCGGCGAGTTATCGGCTCTGTGAACAACCCTCGTGTTGCCATGAACGACGTCTCTGAAGCTGCATATAGAGCTGCAGGAAGAACCCAGCCTCGAGTAACCGGTGGAGGAGTTCTTGGAAGGGTCGTGTACGTTCGACCCTTCGATCTGCTTGCAGGTTATCAGGTTCTTGATTTGGTCCCATGAAGATGGCTGCTTCTGCTTTTCCTCGTGAATCTGCTTTCGTTTGCGTTTAGGCAGTTGTTGCTTCTTCTTCTTCTTCGAGTCCGTTTGCTCTGGTAAGAACGTGAGGATAGCCATTAAAACCAAGAAAGGTGTAACAGAAGATAAAGAAGAAGTAGTAGCAGTAGAAGCTCAGCTCTCTTGTCATAAGCGAGAAAGATAAAGAGAGAGAGAGAGAGCGAGAGAGACAGTTGTGTGAAAATGAGAGATCCAAGAAGAAGGGTAATAACGAGAGTAAAGAGAGTGAGTAGTGGACCAGTTTTGGTGGGTCTATGCCTTTAGTTTATAAGCATTATTCGATCATATTATGTCACCCCCAATCTCGGATTAACTACTGGTGTGTTTCTTTTTATAAGCAAAGACCACTTTCGGAGATTTAGACAACTAAACTAATCTTCAGTTCAGTTTGACGGTTGACCGCTTAATGACAGGCTCTGGTTAGCTAAGTCAAGTGAATGGCGACGTTCACTTGGTAGGGGACTCTTCTTGTTGGTGCGAGATGATAAGGTCTCATGTCAGAACACGTTATGTGTTTGTGGAGCCTGGACTTCCTTGTTATCGTTACATGCAAGAGATTTTGATTCCTTTTGGTAAATTTTCAACATTTTTCTTGAATCGTAATCAGACTTAGTCCGAATTCTCGCACTGAAACTAAATTTGGAGAGGTCTGATAATACGCAGCTTTATCTTTTATATACATCACGTAATTTATAATTGACGGATAATTACAAGTTTATTTCAATGCGACGATAAAGGTTACCGTTTAAAAACAACCTCCAAATTATATATAAGAAAATTAATCTTAGTTACATAAAAATGAAAAATTAATCTTAGTTCATATTATTTAAAATTCACGAGTCAAATTTAATTTATTTCAACTTAAACATTTTAAATATAATTAATTATTAATATATTTAAGATCAATTAATTAAAATAAATTTAAGTGAATTTAGATTCAAACCGGTCAATTAATAATTATGTTTATATGTGTTTATTACACTCCGACTTTGCGTCTCAGCGGGACCTTAACTGATTGTTAATGATGACATATGTTTTATATATCCTAACTTGATGTCTCAGTGAGACCTCGAATGAGTGTTAATGATAATATATATTTTATATACCCTAATTTCGCGTCTCATGGTGTTAATGATGACATGGTTTATATATCTCAATTGGATTAATTATCAGGCATATTAATATGGTAGCTCATCTTTTAACTAAATCAGTTATTAGATATCCCAATAAGCATGGTTGGGATATACTGTCGGTTTTTTTATTATACACTTTAAATTGTGAAGCAGGATAATTCCAATAAATAAATTCAGATTAAAAAAAATTATTTATAAAATGTTAAATTTGATAACTTCGATAAACCCAATCTTTAAATTCAACTTTATATATATATTTGTATGTGTGATATATCTCCCCGCAAGAAGAAAGAAAAAATCGCTCAGAACAGTTATTACAGTATTTGTCTCACCTTCTCCAGTCTTCCTGCCTCTCTGGATTCAAGTACTGCAACACCTACTATTCCATCATTAGGTAAGTAATTAATGGCTTGGGGTAAGTGAGTTAACTGAAGATTCCAACTAATAGAATAACAAAGAAATTCTAGGGTTTGGAACATTAAAAAAAGGGGAAGTACGGACATATTGGTTATTTTAAGCATATGAAAAACTGGGCCCAGAATCCGAACATGAAGCAAGAGTAAATGCACATGAGTCGAAGAGACATTAAAAAAAACAAGAAGAAAGAATAGCGAAGAGTCTTGGTGCCGATTTTGAGTCTTTCCATGTCTCCCGCTGTCCATTTGGGTCGACAAGATGAACACATTTTACTCTTCGAGAAATGCCCAAATCAACAAAGCTCCAACCAAGTGCCTACTCTTCCGCTACTAATTAATTAGCCACTCACCATTTAAAATTGCATCCAATTGTCAAGTTTAATTTGTATATGCACAGTCCATTACGTGCCATTAGCGTAATACAAAACACAAACCTCTAAAAAGGCTTGATAATTAACTTTAAGCCGAGTTCGTTTTGACCTGACCTAACCAAAGTTAATGAATCAGTTCGATTTGATTATGATTCAAAACAAGCTTAAGTTTTGTTTTTAATTTTTCAAACATTAGGCCAAAGTCAAACTTAGATTTGGACTACTCCACTCGATCTAGCTCAAAACATGAAAATTTTAGAAAAAGTAACCTCGTTTTTAGTTTAAATTAAAAAATAATATTAGAGTCAAAAGTGTAGCATCCCACTCCCACGAGACCCGAACCCGACATCGACGGTGATATCCGAGTCCGCGACCCGCGAGGGCGGTATGCTAGAGCAGTCAATGCAGTGCGCAGATATCAGTAAATCATTTGGGCATATTCAAATACGAAATCATTTTCAATTAAAACACTATTGCGGAAATCAAATTACAAGACAGCATTTATCCATTGGGGCACTCAGCAATAACAGTACTAATTTTGTGGAATTACAAATTTACACATAATTTAAAATGACACGAATGCAGACGTGAACTGATCCCGACCTCTATCCTTCACTCGCCTACAGTAGACATACTCCCGTGTCAAACGGGGTACTCCCTTTAAGTCCTGAAAAATAGATGCAAATTTTGGGTGAGTTTTGCGAACTCAGTGAGAAACCATCATCGATGGTCC
>JANVCQ010000002.1:857359-883619 GCA_025531925.1 Erythroxylum plowmanianum
CAAAACTCACCATTTATAGAGGCTGCATGACATATGTTCATGCCGAGATATAATTCAACACTCCTAACCCGTCCCAAATTACTAAAATACCCTTCCCATCGGTGATGGGATGTTACAAAAAGTATACTCAAATATTAATTTTTGTATATGTCAAACATGATCTGATATAATAACATTCCATTCTTAACTTTAAACTATAAATTTTATTTGATGTATAATAAACGTTTAATGAATCAACTTTAATATCTACTTGTGGATTAAATGAAGCTAATTAACTTAAAAGTATCAAGAAATTTTGTTTTTAAACTAATGATTTTAGGACATTAGATTATGAATCTTTAATTTATGTGTACATCACTTTATTTTGATGTGAAACTTACTTGTCATTTTAATTCTATATTACTATCCCTTCAAAATATATGTATATATGGATCTAGTAAAGGAAGTTTGTCCATTGAAATGAAAAAATATATTTTTTAATTTAAATCTAGTATAAAGATAATACAATTTGTTAATGTTTATATAACTGTGACTGCATATTACTAGATCTCTTTAGATTTCGTATCTCAACAAAATCTTTATTAGATGTTGTTATTGCTCTAGTTCAAATGACTAGAAACTGTAATACGTAGTACAGGCCTTATTATATATACTTAAGATCTACTTGAAATGATTAAAAACAAAAATAATGCAGAATACCTGATTTCGATTTTATTTCTGATTCCGATACCGATTTTGAGTTCCAAATGATCATGAACTCCCGAGATTTTTATAGAAAGTGCTCTCCGAGATACGGGCTAAGTCTTTCTACAATTTTTTTAATACGTAAGTTTTCTTAACGGGTCATTAGCTTTACATCCATCCCAAGGTATCATTTCTAATACATCCGTGAGACAAGTCGAACACATTGAGTACATCCTATACATGCATCATAAATCTTTACTGAATGTGACATAGGATTTATAATTTTTTTAACATCATAATTTTTCGATTTAGTCAATTTCTAAATGAATCCTATATTTACTTAGAAGATAAACATATATTTCAATACCAGACGAATCAATGATTTATCATAACTTTCTTATTTAATTTCGAATCGATCGAGGAGAGAGAGACAAGGTACTTTAATTTTATATGTTTTCGCAAATATTATCAGATACCTTATTATCGTATTCATCAATTCGAATTGATAAATATGGATATTTTATATTATATCATCAATACTACTTATTCAACAAATTGGATTGAGCAATTGCAAAAGATCTTAACCTTTATATAACTTCTATATCGGATTTTTCTATTACAAGGCCGATGTGGGTCTGGTCTACATTGATTATGACCCATTTTTTACCTGAATTTCGACCCATTAATTTATATCATTTATTGATTTACTTTATTATCTTTATATGTATCAAATTACGCAACTTAATCGATAATTTATTTAAAAAATAAATAAATATAATTAATAGTTATCCTATTTTATAGGAAATGATAAAATTATCCATCAGAAACTTCCTCTTAAAACAAGTTCTAGCTTAACTAAATTTTAAATTCTAACTTAAGTTGTTTGATCTATCTAATCCGACCTAACCCTGCATGTTCCAATTGCTGCAATTACCGGTTTCACGATTATGTACATATTCAAGAAAGTGTAGGCTTAGATGCACTGAAAGATGTAGGCATACGGATATGATTATACAATGATATGAAAACTACAAAAGGCAAGCAACAAGAGATTAGAGATGCCATCTTTCAGGGAGTTGTTGGAAGTCAGATATTAGGTTCCTCTGCCAACTATTCGCTTAACTAAATTAGAGAGCGGCGGTGTTCCCTTGTCTGCTTCTTATATGACTAGACAACCTTCTGCGAATAATTGCTATCAAAATTATTTAATTAATTTAGATGTTAGTTGGTATTTCACTTATTGGTATAATATATATTTTAGGATGAAAGAAATAAACCTCTCTTTTGTAGTTTAAAAAATCTCATATAAGATTCTCAATATTTAAAAATTTTGAAAAAATTATCTTTAATTTTTATTATTCAAAAAATAATTTTTAAAATTTAATGATAAAAAATAACAACAAAGTATATATAACATGAACATTAAGTCTAGTTAAGTGTTATTTATACGAAAATTCAATACAACTCTTAAACTAAACCTAAAATAATTAAATTTGACATAAATAAATAATTTATTATGATTATTTTGAATTTAATTCATTGGGCCAGACTTTAAAAGTTAAGTTGAATTATCATATTATTAATATTTGATTATTTCATTTTTATGTTCACACTACTTATGTTTTTTTAGGGTTGTTAATTTTTTAAAGTAATTTTTATAAAATTAAAATATAGAATAATGTAATTTTTTTAATTGGCTAAAGGTTTGAGCAACTCAGCCCAGACCTATCATAAATCTAACTCTTCTAAGTAAAACAATATTGTTTTGTTTAAAATAATTAGGTATTGAGTCAGTATGAGTATGAGTTTAACCTATAAACCAACCATTAAAAATAAATAAAATTTAAGTCCAATGGCCAAAAATTATCATTCGAATGACCTTTAATACATATGAGATGTTACAATTATTTTGTAATTAATAATTACGAATTAAAAAAAGTGCAATCTTTTCTACTTTCGCAAATGAAATTACCTATGCCAATTTTGCTATTCTAATTTCAACTCTATTTTAATAAATCTCATTCGTACATTTACGTGGATTCGACGCGGGTCCTTGTTTTCGAATCTTGCATGCTAATAAGCTGGATTAGTTAGGAGTACCGTAATTATCTTAATTGCATGAAACGATTCGCGAATCTTATACACTAATTTGTGCACACATGCTATTACCTAGGCCTGGGGCCTAAGGTTATGTTTTATAATTTATCAGCTGACGAACTTGCATTGGAATTTTACCATCCTAAGGATCTGTAGCTGTCACAAATTTTTTTATAACTTTTGACATATATAAAGGTCATAAACGAAAGCTCAACCTCTAAATACATACAAAATGTAATTTACTATAATTATGTTAATAGTTTATTTCATACTCATTTCTTGGAACGAACCAAAAATATCGGTCGAATATAGTTAGGATTATGACTAATTTCAAACTCATAAGCATAAAAATTATTCTCTATGAGAGTAGAAGGAATAATTAAAAAATTGAATCGGTGTAGTCAATTCGATTATAAAAATTTTAAATCTGTTAATTTTTGTTCGGTTTTTACTTTTTAATTTAATTTATTTTAATATTTTTTATTATTAAAAATAAACTAATTTATTAATTAATCAATCAAATTTCGCAAACTAATCATTTTTAAACTAAAATAAATAATTTTTATTTAACAATTTATTTTTAATTAAACATTAATTTTGTCATTATTTAAGGATAGTCTCTTTTTCAATTAGTCTCCTTTTTAATTTTATTAATCTTTATTATATACTAATTTTATAATGTTTAATATCAATTTAATTTTTTAAAAATTGTTCATCTTACAAATAGTTTTTAAACATTAAAAAGTTAACGCATCAGTTCGCAAAGATTCTCACTTTGCGACTAAACCTATAACAAAGGAGTAACTTTAGGTTATGCTTAATTGAAAGTTTATTAATGAAATGTAATATTATTTTATCGTTTGAAAGAAAGATTTGTAATATAATAAAATAGGAAAGAAGAGTTTAATATTATATCACATTTCATCATAAATAATAAAATTAAAAAACCTTCGAGTTGAAGTATTTAGAATAGAATGTGAAATGATAAACAAATTTACACTATATTACATGATAAATCATCAACATTTTACTATATTATATTATGAATCCTTCTATCCCTTCTAAATAATCATTTTTTAATATTTTATTTATTTATATTTTATCCTACTGTAGACCGTTATATTTCATTTTATTCTATTAAAAATCTTACGTAAGCTTTTCTCGAATGCTTTGAATGGAAGAATGGGCTAAGCTACTTGTCTTTTGGAAAACCATTGTTACATATTAAACGACCTGCCGTTTGGCTTCTCATCCCTCTCGTGAAGCTTAAACCCTAACAAACTTGGGTTTTATGCTTTGACAACGTCTTCTGTTTCAGTTTCTAACTTAAGTATCGTTCTTTCTTATCCAAACTCTCTAACTTTTGTACAGTCAGACTACTTCTAAGTACCCTCTGTTGATCTTTCGCTACATTTTTTTGACTCTGGTGTTCTTTAACAAGGAACTAGCATGTCCCAACTTAACGTCAAATCCGAGGCAACCCAAAACCCGAGAGTGACATGGGAAGGTTGCAGTGTGTTGCTCGACGTTAACGACGGTGACCGTCTGGTGTTCGCTAGGCTCACGGCGGGATCGTAAGTTATTTTGCCGCCACGATTCGTTTTAAAATTCTTTTAATCACGTGGGTGATTACGTTAATGGGGGTCTTTGCAATTCTTAGGACACTGAAAATTGGCAACAAGAATTACTCATTGCGGCCACTGATTGGTTGTCCGTTCGGTTCTGTCTTCCAAATTGAGTACGGGAAGGATGGTTCGGCTTTGGGTCGAGTTTTTCCCTCCCAAGAAGGTCTGTTCCTCAGGATTTTGTTCGTTTTGTATGGTTTACTTCGTCAGTGGCATTGTTTTGTGAATTTAGGATTCTTCATGATCACATCGGTTTATAAGTTCTCGTCTTAATTGTTTCTTCGAGGGTATTTAATGTGTTGTTCTGTTCCTTTATTGTTCCTCAAAACTTTTTCTAGTTTGATTTTGTTTTGTACTATAGGTAATAATGCTGAAGAGAAAGGGGATTGTCAACTAATGGATGAGTCCAAGGATAATCGAGCTCTTGTTGATAATAATAAAGCTCAAAGCCTCAGTAGCGAGGACATTGATGAAATGCGGAGGTGAGTATATCATATTCGCATGCCTGGCTAGATGTCTTGCACTTGGAATAAATTCCAAGCAATGTATTGGATATGTTCAGTAAAGCTATTAATGAGAAGTTCAACATCGAAAAGGGTTAGCTTGCTAATTTTTTCCGTATGGATTAATGGTGGCATTAGTATTTAGCTCGATTAGTCATCGATTGTATGGGCAATCCTATCGTTAGATTAATATGTTTCTCCTGAGAGGTTTTGGCATTTTTGATCAGACAGGGTGCAAAAGGTGATGAGATAATTGAAGCTCTCATTGCTAACAGCACAACATATGATAAGAAGACATTGTTCTCACAGGCATGTTTTTCATGTATTACAGGCTTTTTGATGCCAACATGTGTTTGATTTGAATTTATCTGATATCTAGTTTTCATACAGGAGAAGTATAGACTTAAGAAGCAAAAGAAGTATGCGCCTAAAGTCCTTCTAAGGCGACCTTTTGCTCGTAGGTAATCCATTCTGATGTTCTAGTTAATATTAGTTAATGCTTCAGTTTAGCGACATCTGAATTCATAAGAATATGAGAGGGCTGGCAAACATGTATGGTTGAAAAGAGCTGCTTCTTAATGAATACTTGTTCTGTCTTGTTGTAAATATCATGGTTCAGACACTGAAGACCTTATATGGCAGTATTAATAATGAGCTGCCATGAAATTACTCAGAAGTTTTCCGTTGCGTTCAATGATATTTGTTGTATATGTTTACTCTTTGGTTGTTTCATAACAATAACGTTATTAGAAAATCTTGTTTCATTAGTAATGATTTTTATCTGATAAATAAACTTTCTGATATTGTGCTGCTATTGTTCGTTTCAGCATATGTGAAGCATACTTCAAGAAGTATCCAGCTAGAATTGGGTAATTCTACTTCTGGATCCTTTTTACCCATTTAAGTTGAACTTTTTTCATTCCTAGTTAATTTCATTGTAACATATTAAGTAAACAGGTTACTATATTAATGTTTTATGGGATTTTCTGGTGACTTGGTTTCTTTTTCTTTTCTTACTCACACTTGTTTGAGGTTCACTTATTTAAGTGCATACTGGGTCCTTGTGCATGATTTCTTTGCCTGTGATACAGATACCTGCGAGTAGATGCGTTATCCCTGATGCTTTCAATGGCTAATGTTACTGCAAACTCGGATGTCCTTGTGATGGATATGGTTGGTGGCCTTCTCACTGGGGCTGTGGCGGAGCGGTTAGGAGGTTAGCACTCAGCTGTATAGACCAGACTATTTATAGCTCGAGTTGGATGACAAACAAAAAGAACTTGTTCTGTAATTGTAGAACTTAAAAAGAACATATGTTTAAAATAATCTTCTTTTTAACAGGAATGGGCTATGTGTGCAATACATATGTTGGAAATACTCCACATCCAATGGAAATAGTGAAGATATTCAACTTCAATAATGAAATCTACAAAAGGTAAACCTGTTCTAGTATCATATTCGCAAATAGAGAAAGTGAATATGAGTCTTCATTCCAGCAGTAGGGATCACCAATCTTCCTTCGGTTTTCTTAACCAAAGAAAATTTAATTTATCGAATGCACGCTAGAATAGTGGAATTTTTTCTGGGGGCGGTTAGTCGCAATTCTTTAGAAATGTATTCTATGCTACTACCTCCCTGGTTGGTTGCTAGGTACTGGAGATTCAATGTTATGCATAGGCTTGCTAGCACTCTGGTCGAGTCTTTTCCATGTACTGGATGGAGGGCTCGACGTGCAGTACTATCTATTTTAAATGGATGCTCTTTAATTTCAGACTTTCTTTTGAAGCACTTATCTTGCTATTCTGCAAAAGACTTCCATTTGAGAATTCTGGTAATTTACTTAATCCAGGATTGTACGGGCTTCTCTGGATGATCTATGTCTTGGTCAAGCAGAAATTTCCGAGAAAATTGATCAGCACGAAAATGGAATTGAAGATGATTCAAAAGTAAGTGCACTTCTTTCCTCTGTGAATCTTTTCTTGTTGTGTGCCAACAAGTGGGGAAACAAAATTCTTGCAGGTTCAAGATTCATCCTTTAACACGGAAGCACTGCACTTGGCTGAGCATGATATTGATTTGGATCCTCAGACTTCTGTTTCTGAAGTAAGCCAAATCTGCAAAGCCCCTAAACCCGGAGAAAAGGCATCAGAAGAAGCCGTCAAGTTGTGGAGAAGAAATGGCTTTTCATGGTAGATAGAAAGTGAACAAATGAGGATCTCGCTTTAGATATTATACTTGACTAATAGGTTGAGCTTTGTGCAGTCTGATAATTGCTGCTCCAGATTCGGATGCATGGAGCTTAGCTAAGGATCTTGTGCCACTTCTGTCATATTCAGCTCCATTTGCCATCTACCATCAGTATCTTCAGGTCATTTTCTTTGAAATCACGAGAATTAATACGTAAGAGCATTGTGTTATTCGGGCAGATGACTTGACTGAGTTTACTTTTCCAACGCAGCCTCTTGCAACATGCATGCACAATCTACAGCGTGAAAAAATGGCAATTAGTTTGCAAATTTCAGAACCATGGCTACGTGAGTACCAGGTCTGTTGGCTACCCAATAGTGACACTCCTAATCGACATTCTTTCATATAGACACAAACACATGCACATTAAGGATTTTGATATCGGCATACATTGTGCGAGAAAAATGCAGGTTCTTCCGTCAAGGACTCATCCGTGCATGCAGATGAGCGCGATTGGAGGTTATATTCTTAGCGGGACCAGAATATGCAGCAATCAATAAACCCCATCTTGAAAAGAATGATACTGTGATCTTTGGTGCTTTACCTGCATACCGAATGTGTACATTAAGTTTGAATGAGCTAAATTTATATTTCTTTGTTGTTTCCCAATTTTAGCTTCAAATACGTGCCATAATGCTCTTGGAAACTTGCAATCCTGCGAGTAAAACAACTACTGGCAGGATTTTGACTTGGTTTCCATGGATATTGTAATGTATGGTATTACAATGACAGTTGGAATTATTGTAACTTATATTCAAGAAATGTTCTTTTAATCTCTGAGCTTTTAATACTTAGCACCAACATGTTGAGCTTGAATTTTAGTAATTAATTTTTTAAAATTAATACATATTAAGTCAAAAAGTTGTTTTTATTCATGTGTAATAGATAGGCATTTAATGTGATCTTTGGTAGACATGTCACATTAGCAAGTGTCTATTTGGATGGACTTTTAGGAGATCAATAAGAAATTCAAATTTGGAATTTATTAAAAAAATACTTTTTTAAGTAGATTTTTTAGATCAATTAATGAGTCTATTTTAGTCTTTTTTGTCCTTGTATTTTACAAATAATTCTTACAATATTTACAATCTCGTCTTCACGTTTATTTTGGAAGTTATATAATATTATTTGATTTTTTTATATACTTTAAAATTTATTTTTGATATTAATTTTACTTATGTTATAATTCATATAAAACATTTAGCTAGATATATTTTCATTTATATTTCATATAGTTTAAAATTATATAATAATTAATATATTATGCTTTGCATATTGTTTAATATACTTTAAATAATATTTATATTCGTAAATAATTTTTATTACAAAATAAAAAATAGTTCAAATTAAAAGTATTTTTTATTTTATGTTGTCAAACAATCTATTGCATGAAGTTTTTTGAATTTTTTTTAAAATTGACAACTAAATATTCAACTGACTTCTTAAAAAAATTCTTCTAAAAAAAGCTCTACTAACAAAAGCTTTACTGACAAAAATTCTCCTAATATATAGCCTATCCAAACAGGCACTAAGGAAGCGCTTGATTCACAGAAGGTAATGGGAATAGGAATGAGAATGAATATAAGAAGCAATGAGAATTGATATAATAATTATAATTATAATGGTTGGTTAAGATGAAAGAAAAATTACTCTTACTATTGATAGTGGTTGACTTGTAAAAAAATATTGTAATTAATTAATTACAAAATGAATTATATTGTAATTAATTAATTAATTATTATAATTTAATTAATTAATAATTTAATTAATGAATAGTTATATTTTAATTAATAACAATATTTTAATTAAATATAATGTAATTAATTAAATAATTATAATATTTTAATTAATTAAATACAATATTTTAATTAATTAATAATAATATTTTAATTAATTATTATTTTAGTTAATGAATAGTTATATTTTAATTAATAATAATATTTTAATTAAATAAAATGTAATTAATTAAATAATAATATTTTAATTAATTATATTGTAATTAATTGATTGATTATAATATTTTAATTAATGAATAATAATATTTTAATTAATTAATATTTTAATTAATGAATAATTATATTTTAACTAATAATAATATCTTAATTAAATATAATATAATTAATTATATTGTAATTGATTAATTAATTATAATATTTTAATTAATGAATAATTATATATCTATCTTCTATATATAAAAAATTAAAAATACAACAATTACTCCCATTCCTCTCCCATTTTTCTACAACGGAGGATTACTCAAAACTAAGGAATGAAACTCTTAATTTTTGAATAATAAATTCATACTAAATATCAATTTTTATTCTATACTCGTACTCCTTTTCTGATACCCCAAGCACACAATAAATTTTGTTTGGGGTGGCTTAGATGGTGTAAAACTGTAAATATTACAGAAGTTACCCATCTTCGTGGCGGTGTAAAAGAATTTAAATTTGAATAGGATTCAAATCAGGAGGAAGATTCAAATCAGGAGGAAGTCAAGAATTGAGCAGAGTACGCTTCCCGATATTTATAGAATATTGTTGATGTCACGTGTGAAAGTCCTTTCATATTAAAAAAAGAAGCGGATATATATATATTTATTTATGTGCTTCTTGATGATGGAAGTGATTTTTTCTAAAAAAATCAGAAAAGGAAAGAAAAGATACAGGTCTTACATTATAAAATATAAATGCATGATAAGTATTTTTTTAATTGAAAAAAACAGAAGTGGATATAAATAATGGTTGCTGATTGAAGCGGGAAGTTTATATTGAATGAGACTTACACGGTAGCGGTACTTTACACACAAAGCTTCTTTCAAATTCAATTTAATTCTGGACTCCTCTCTTCTCCTCCAAACACAGCTCTGCTGATCTCTTCCTCTTTCTCTTTCTGTCTGTGATGGTGAACTCCGGCGGAGATCTCAGTTGTACTCGTACACCTCATCACTCGGAAGTTAAGTTGAGGTTACTTCACTCTCGTTCTGATCCGAATCGAAACCGATCTTCTCCTTCCTTGATTTTCTCTCGCGGGACGCGGAACATGAATTCCTATCGTTCTGTTGCTGTATGTAATGGCGATCACTGCTCATCTATTGACGGTCTCTCTGGCTCTCAATTTGTAACAGACAGAAGGCATCCTGTTTCCGGTGGACTCGCGGTTGGTTTCTTTTGCTTTTCTTAGTTGCTTCTTTATATGATATTGTTTCTTTGAATTTTGATTGCTCAGTTTCTGTGTGTATCGTGTAGTGCTGCTTTCTGTTTATCGATTTCCCGCGCAAATATAGCGACTAACTTGATTTTGGATAGCCACAGTTTCTCCTTTTGATTCGGTTACTTTGATCAGTATATTTAGATGACTGCACGTTTCCTTTTATTCTTCTTCTTTCTCTCTTTGTATCAATCTTATATTTCTCCCTGTTCTTTGATTACCGGAGTAAATATCTCTTGCTCTTGCGTTTTCCAAAAATAGTATACTGTGATGACCGCGATTTCTCCTATTGATTTCGGATTCTTTGATTGGTAATTTGAGATGGTTATACGTACTAGATTTTAACTATTTCTTGTCATTTTGTATTTCTCTCAGTTTCTTGGTTTTCCAGCATAAATATCGTATTCTCTTGCTTTATTCAAATTATGTGCATCGTTAGGATTTAACTTTTGTCAGTACCTTAAAGGCTCTGATACGTTTTTCTACTGGCTTGACGTTTCATAGGTTTATCTGCTCTTTCATGGTTGAAATAACTGGTTATATGTAGCTGAGCTGAATTTTATAGATTGATTATGTTGGCTTCAGTATGGGCTTGGCGTTGAACGTATTTAAGATGATAAATAAAGAAATGGAGCAAAATTTAGGATGTTAGTGCTAATAAATATGAGTAAATGCAGTGAGATTGCATCAAATTCATGTGATTAAATCGTGAGGCTTGTCCAGTAGCTAACCTTAGACGTTGTTGTGGAACGGAGCATATGAAGGTTACTATAATTCAAGTCTTTTGCCACGGTAATGAATGTTCTATAAGTTCCATAAGATGCAAAGACTATTGATTTACTTGTTTGAACTTTGACGTGCCTTTAGAAGTTGGATGAGGTCTGGCTTTTGTATATTTTATGGTTCGAGCATGCCGTAAATGATTGTCAGAGTTTGATTGATGATTTCTTCAACTTCAACATTCTTAACGGAAACTGTTCCGATGTTTGCAATTCAAGATCAAAAATGACGAAATAACTTGTGACGTTCGTGGCAATAAAGAGACACCTGTTTCTGTTAGTATGGTCGTAGTTGCTGATCGTATCCCTAATCCTGAGTCTTGTCCAAGGCTAAGGCATAAGAAGAAACCGAAGCTTGGAGAAAATGGGAAGTCACAGGCTCAAAGATCAAATACTGGTAAAATCTTTTCATACCATTACGTGACACACTAAAAACATATTATAAACTGAACCTCTTAGTAGAATCCCGAGTTTATTATCAAGTGTTTTCTTCAGTTTCAAGGTCTGTTGATGGTCTGAATTCCGGCGGTGGCTGCAGATACGATAGTTCTTTAAGTAAGATTATAGTAAATAGTTTCTACCAAGTTACCTTTTTGACACTTGTAAGATCCTAAAGATTAAAGGGAATAATTTGCTTTTGACAGGCTTCTTAACCCAGAAATTTGTCGGGTTGCTTCAGGAGGCAAAAGATGGGACCCTTGATCTGAATGAAGCTGCAGCACTGTTGAAGGTAACTTTAAAATTAATTGCATATACAGTAGTTAACATTATATTTTGGCTTCCGGAATGACAGTCTAAGCTTGAACTTTTTGGCTATCGGATATCAGGTTCAAAAGAGGAGGATATATGACATCACAAATGTTCTAGAAGGGATTGGACTGATTGAGAAAACTTCTAAAAATCACATCAGGTCGAGTTTTGACCTTTTCTTGGATACTATCTGTCGTTTTGGTGTATTGGTAATTAACCAAACTGGTCTTATAGGGAACTTGGTGATTGGGGGCCGAAGAAGTGCGATGATCGTGTTATTGGATTAAAGGTACTAATATGTCCATTTTTATTTTTGAAATTGCATTAGAATTTGCATCGCATTGAATGTGCTACCAACTGAAATTAAATTAAGATGGTTAGATACCTTTATATCATGACATATGTTATTGGATTAAAGGTACTCATATGTCCATTGTTATTTTTGAAATTGCATTAGAATTTGCATCGCATTGAATGCGGCACCAGCTGAAATTAAATGATGGTTGGAGACCATTATGTCATAACATATATGGCATATAATGGAAACTTATTTTAAATTAAAATTAATTCTGTTATTATTGGGTGATTATTAGTGAATTGAAAATTTTATTTTATAAAAATATTTTTAATATTTATGACATTAATGATTATTGATAGAATGAAACTTTTTTTCTTTCTAAATTTGTTTTCACTTTTGAAATATAATCATTAAGGATGAAGTACAAAGATTGTACAGTGAAGAACGCAAGCTCGATGAAGCTATAAGGTTGGTTCTGTAGGTTAAAGTGATGACAATATTTCGTTCATTATTGATGTGTGTGGTTGCTTTTGGCCTTTGACCTTTCTTATTTCCCTCAGAGAAGAGGAAGAGCTTTTGAAGGCGACTCGTGCAGATGATCACAATAGAAAGTAAATGCTACAATGCTCCCTCTATTTTTATGGTTTTTGATGTAATTCATCTTTTTGACTTACTTATCTAGCCCGTGTTTTCAGGTACCTCTTTCTCACGAGACAGGATATTCTCAGCCTTCCCTCCTTGCAGGTATGACTCATGGGGATTTCCTTTACATCATTATCTTTCTCATCACCTCTAAAGCTCACTGACTATTTTCACTTTTGCTTTTCACTTCCAAAGACTTCAACTCTTATCGCAATAAAGTGTCCTTTTGGCTGTTACCTTCAAGTTCCTGACCCTGATGAGGTATGCACTGTTGACTGAAGGAGCTCCAGAACGTTACATATCTTATTGGTGTGCGATTTAATGGCTGTTCACACGAGCAGGATTCATCTTTTTTGGCGAACAGTTTACATGAGCAGGATTCTGCTCCAGCTCGATATAGAATGATTATCAGAAGCTCTGTAGGAGGACCAATTGATTTGCATCTCCTGAGGTAAAGTGTTCTTCTTATGCTTCGAATATGGAAAAAGTTGAATGATGATTATTTGGTGGATATTAATTGTCATTTTTATGATAAATTATATAGTAAAATATATGATTTTTATAAAATAAAAAATTATTTAATGTCTATCTTAAATGATCACCGACAATTTGTTTATTTTTTTAAAATGATTATATAAAAATGAATAAAATATACTGTTTGAAATGAAATCTAAATTAAAAATTCAAATGTGAACTAATCAAAAATAAAATTCCATTTTATACATACCATTTAGTTCTTTTAAATATACGGAGTTGCAGTTTTTTTTTTAATCCTTTTGATGTTTTTTCACGACACACTACCGTAATGTGAACAAACTTTGTTGTTCTGTTATATGATTAGGCTTACGTTGTTCTATTATTACGCTCGAAACAGTTCTGAATCATCGAGGTCCCTTCATCCTGAGGGTTGTGGAGTGCAGAAAATTGTTCCTCCAGATCATAGTGTAAGCGTGTTTAGAAATGTTAAATTGTTTATTTTTTCCCTTTCACAGTATGGTGAAAAACTGAGGAAATTTGCTCCCAATGTAATTGCAGTTTGATGCTGATTATTGGTTTTTGTCAGATCCGGAAGTCAAAACTTCAGAAGTGTGGGGGTAGTCAGTTGTCGCTTCTAAGTTAGTATTTAACAATATGATAAGTTACCGGGTGATTGGAGATTTGGAGTACCGTCGAAGAATAGCAAAATAAAAAGAGCTAAAACCAGACTAGGTAAGATTTGACAGATGTTCCTTTCTAAAAGTTAGTATCATTCTTTTCTGAAGAAAGAAAAATTAAATTTGGGCTTTAGTTGTGGATATAGAAAGAATCGTAGCGCAGGTAGAGGTTTTCTATTTAATAGGGTTAACGGTAGCAAAATTTACATCTTAGAAATTGGTAACCGTTCTCTGGTTTTGAGGCTGCGTTATAAGGGAATTTGGTCTTCGGAGCTTGCAAAAGTGCAGGTACGCGACCAATTTCAAATTTTCAATTGTAAATCCATTTCAGTTTTTGTGAGGTTCTTTGTGGAAAAGAAAGTAGATAATTTGACCATATCCCGGTTAAAATACAAATTGCTCGCGAATACGATACACAGCTACGATGATCAAAATCGTGCTCCAGAACACTATGCTATCCACCGTGTGATGGTTTTGTTAAATGTTCGCTAATGAATCATAAAATTAATTAATTAATTCAAAATTTATTACATAGTAAAAGGAATTTTATTTTAAGTTTGAAGTTTTTGTAAAATAAATTTTTTTCAAAGATTAAAATTATTCTTAATGTATGAAAGTGTTTATTTAATCACAAGTCTCTAGAATTTTTTTTTGATAAATCAAGTCTCTAGAATTTACTTTAAAATAAAACTAAAATGATTTACTTCATTGATTTATAACTTTCATTACTATGATTCTTAGTTTATTTTTATAATGTTGATTTCTTCTCTTGAGAAAACAAAAGCATTTTTAATCAAATAACATCAAAAAGGTTATTTTTTATAAAGTAATTGATTTTTTAAAATTATTTTAATTGATTAAGTAGTTAATTATATTTAACTTTATTATAAAATTAATAAAATGCTAATCAAAATTAAATATAGTTATAATTTTTATGATTTAAGTGATTATAATTTTGTTATAAAATTATATACTACGGTATAAAAAACGGCCATTTTTGTTCTTTCGTGAATCTTTAATTATTTTTTACAGCATAAAACTATCGGCTAAAATAGTATCTATTTTTTATGACACCTGTTTATGGAGGTAATTTTTGTTTATTGGATTAAAAGTTATAATATATTTTAATTAATTAATTTTTACCATTAATTAATTCAATGGCTGTTATTTTATTAATGAATAACAAATAGGAACTTATTATAAATTAAAAGTTTTCTAAATTATATTTCAAAATTTTAAGATCAGTTTTAATAATTAAGTTTTTTACAATTAGAGTTCTTTCAAAATAAAAGAATTTAAAATTCTTAATTTCTGAAAACGTATGAAATAATATTTAATTTAACCGTATATACAATGAAATATTTTACTTCATTGAATTTATTATTTTCATTTTTAAAAATTTAAGTTATAATTAAATAAGGAAATAATTACTTTCAAAAAAAAATTAAGGAAATAAATATGCTTTACATTGAAAAAAGGAAAACATTATAAATCGATAAATAAGTACTGGGGACTTGTTTTATAATTTTGACTTCTTCTTTTAAGAAAACAAAAATATATTTAATCAAATAACATCAATAAGTTTTTTTTACTAATAATAATACACTAATTAGAAATTAAAAACAAAGTTATTTATTTATTAGTAAAGTTATTGATTTTACAATAAAGCACTAGATAGTAACAAACAAGGACTTGATTTTTAATATATTAACTAATTAATTATATTTGTTTTATTATGAAATTATAATTTATTTTTATGATGTTTTTGATTTTAGAGATAATTTTGATACATCGGGCTCAATATTATAATATATTTAACAGACAATATACATTATTAACTAATTAAGTAAAAATCATTACAAATAATTTCAACAGTACTCTTTAGTTAATAACAAAAAAAGTACTGTTTCTAATCAAAGAACCAAAACAAACCACTGTTTATAAATCTTATGAATTATGCGTTAAACATAAAAATTAAATCAGAAAATCAATTAAAGATGTCTCGTCTTTGATTTCTTTTCTTTAGAAAAAAGGCTAAAACTAAAATAGATAAAGAACCATAACCAAACAATCTCAGAATCGGATGTTGAGAATAACACTAAACGGCCCCCTAACGTTAGCTTTCTAAAGTGGAGGCGTTTTTTAGATTTATGTTTTACGCAATTGTTACCCTTTAGTAAATGCAACTTTTCAATGATTTACAAAGAAAACGTTAAGTGCCACTTCGATTGGATGGTCAGTAATACCATCCAGTGAAACGTGTGCATCTAAACACTTATGAATGTCAGTTGTTAAGTAGAAGCAAGCACCTAATTGATTTCAAGGAAAGCAAAAGCACCTTTTTAAACAACGCTTTTGTCGTCAGGCTTAACGCTTTGAACAAACCTAATCTTTGTTCAGGACCTTTTATCTGCCCCCCACCGAGTCCTGTTAAAAAGTTAAAAAGCAACAAATGAAATGACAAAAAAGACAATAAGATGACAAATTTACATCAATGTAACACAGAGATCCGCTTCTAATCACGATCTCACCTACCCATTAACAGCTAGTTCCATAAACAAAAATAGTAACGAGCTAAGAAGCATTCTTTTGGCTCCCTCTTTTCTTCAATCCAGCACGTGTAAGCCGACCATTTTCCTCCGGTAGAGACTGCCTTGTTGGGGGATTTGCATTTTCATTTAATGAAGATGAAGGAGCTGGTGCTGGTGCTGGCGCTTCAATCTTCCTTTCTTCGGTTTCATTAGGCGTTGACTGCGTTGAAGTTTCGGACGAAGCACTTCCTTTGGGCGCACTAGAAGCTACAGGGGCAGGTGCCACGGTTTCAGATACATTTGAAGGACCTACCTCTTCTACCTGCATGTGATGCTGGCTCGAAGACGAGCTTGAAGCAGAAGATGAAGGTTCTTCGGCCTCGAGTGGAACTGACACCGGTTGGCGGTTCAATGCAACAGAATTTTGGCGTTTGGGAGTGGGTGGAGCTTGGCGAGCCCTAGTACCTTGCTGCTGGGGCTGTGATACTTCCAATAGTTAATCGATACAATTTGATTGAGGATAAAAGGATGTAACATAAGCAAAGACCTTAACAATAACTAACATGCACTTTTGTTTTTTGAAAATACCTACGCAACTGATAACTAATCCATGAAAAAACTATTGTCAATTTTCAAAAACCTTTTTAAAGCTTGTAATCAAAACAACAAACTTTGGGCACTTAACCAATCAGATCATCAAACCAACAAGCAAGACTATATAACCAGACAATCTGACGAATAATCGAAACAATAGGAAAAAGACAATTGCGAAAACTATTGAGTTGAAATATTCCTACCGGAGCAGGGCGTGGGCTAGGAGTTGACTGTGCAGCAACATACTGCAGAACGTCAAAAATTCTCGTCTGACCATAGCTCGCAGCCCTCTGCCAGTATAAAACCACCATATCTCCAGCTCTTGTCCTCAGTTCCAACAAGTTGCGGTCAATTTCATTCTCGTGCTTTGAAACATATGGTCTGAAGAAGGAATCGTACACATATGTAGTTCCCTGACATAAGAAAAGTTACAGAATCAGTTACCGCAGATATTAGCATCAAATCCAAACGAAAATTCATTGCGAATGAACACATACCCTAGTTTTAGGATACCACAAGTATATGAAAAATGCCAACTTCGCTTCACTGTACATGGGAACCCTGCAAGAAAGCAACAAAGGAAACAGGATGGGAACGTCCATTTCATAATTTTACTACAAAATAGAACCCTCTTATTTAACTAAGATCACATACCATGAAATAAAAGCATCTCCAATTCTCTCACAAACTGTCAAAACAGCAACCAAAATCCTACAAACCAAAGAAGATAAAGCAGGTTATCACCCAATACTATACCCAGTACAAAATATTTTTAAAAAAATTACAACATGCAGTTTACCAATACTGGCACCAAAAACGAAGTTGTTCAATTTCTGGTTTATTCTTTTCGACGGTTTTATAGCACTCGTAAGCTGGATAAGCATAGCCAAAAACCATCCTGCATGAGACAGAATTAAGGTGGATTTACCTCTGAAAACATGATCTCAATAATTCAGAGGAGAAAAGAATTAGATCTTTAACATACACAAGTCCTCTGGTAAGAAATGATCCAATCATTTTGTATACCTGAAGCATCAAAATCAAAAGGAAAATGATGTTAAACTTCAATTACTGGTAGTAAAATTATGAAAATTGAAGCAAATTTTGCTAAGCAAAAGCATAGTTACAACTATGTCCCCTCAAAATTGATTCACTGATCACTCAGATATTCATAATATGTTCATCTTAACAAAACTAAGAGAATGAATAGGTTATGTTTTTTTTTTTCTTTCTTGGTCCTTGAAACAAATTAGAAAGTGCAATTTAGCTTTGTTAGATGGCTCATAAAGGCCAAATTGAGATCAGCTTCCCATTTATGATCCCTTGTAATATTTGTTTGAGATAAGTTCACCATTAGCATTTCATTTGACATAAAGAAGTAAGGAAGAAACAAAGAGGAGGAAAACTAAAAATGTGAAAGAAAATCAAACCTATTTCAGTTTCATCAATTTCTTAAAAAGAGTACCTGAAAATTTGAACCAAAATTTTCTCACATAAGAACCGTTAAAGAATTTTTTGAAGTTTCTTTCCAGCTCCAAACACCAGGTCAAAATTTCCCTCACAGAAAATCACAACAAAACAGTAAATAAAGAATAGAAGGATCTGCAAACATAAACTCATCCTAAACAGTAAACTCACTACTATCCTAAGTACCACAATTAACTGAGGAAACACTAGCAATACTAAACAACAACCAAAGAAGAAAAATCCGATTCAGCATTCAGAAGTGCGGAATACATTTCATCTCATCTATGATAATGCGGTAGTTATCAAATCTCAAGTCACTGGGACAAAACTAAGGAAATGAACAGCTTCCCTTCCGTACTTATTTCCCTGTTTGGTTTTGAAACAAATCAATAAGTCTTGATAGTTGATCCAGCTTTATGAAGGTCAAATCGAGCTCAGTTTTCCGTTAAATAGCTCATTGTACTATTTCTTTAACACGACTCCATCATTGATGGTCTCCATTTAGTTAGAAACAAAATCCAGGAATCTTCACTTGATACAGAGAAATAATGAAGAAACAAGGAGTATAAAAACTGAAAATCATGAAGAAAATCAAATCAATTCGACGAACACCTGCAAATCGAACAAAAAGTCCTCAAACAAAAAAAAAACATTTTAGAGTTTTCGCTCCGGCTTCAAAAACTATGTCTAAAACTTCATCCGAAAAAAAAAACGGTTACAAAACGGTAAATGAAGAACAGAAGAGAAGGATCCACAAAAAAAAAAACACTCATCTTCTAGAACAATCTCGCGTACTACCGAACTTAAGTAACCATAGGTAACTCCAAACACTAGTAACATTATACACAATATCTGAAAATGAAAATTCGATTCAAGAGAACACCGAGCCTCGAAAATAACATACAGCGAAGATCATTCTAGAAAAAAATTAGAACATCACCGAAACTTTAGAGAGCAATACCAAGTGAAGCTATTAACATGGAAGATAATATCGGTACCTATAGATGTTATTAATGCAAGGTCCTGATAATGAATGAGAACAAAATACGATATGCACCGCAACGGAAAAAAAAAAGCCGATATATCAAGAAATTGTTGAGGAGTTCAGAGAGATCTAAGGCGTACGGTATAATCGGCGCCGCCAAGTAGCAGCGGCGAAGTAGAGACTGAGGGAGGAAACGGAAGTGAGAGTGTGCGAGAGAGAGAGAGAGAGAGAGCTGGGCAGTCTTTTGTGTCGTTTTTTCGAATTTGCGCTTTATCTTTGGTTTTAGAGTTGCTTAATGTACGGAGAATATATTACGTGTGTTCCACAGCACAAGAATGGTATGATCTCATGGCTTTATCACCGTAGATATGATAACACAGAGCTGGGGGAGTCTACAACATGAGCGTCCTGGACAAGTGTAAATTATATCTGCCGTATGCTACCATTTCTTGGTATAATATTCAAAATACTTATTATTATATTACATCTGAGACGGACAAACTTATCGCCAGTGAGTACATCCTTCATAACTAGTGAATTTACCTTTAGACCCTTCTACAGAGGGCGTAACCGCTATGTGTCCCATTTTTGCTATTTACTGTTTTGTCCAAAAGGGGAAAAAGATGAGAGTTGGCATGACAGACGCGTGACGTTAGTGCTGCCGATGTCTCTGTTGGATGGCTGATTCTGAGGTAAAGTATCTAATCGTTAAATGGATAACGAGAAAAGTCGTGAAGAATTTATTATTAAGAAAATAAAATAACAAAGCATTTTCAAAATAATAGTAAATAGTTACTTGTAGGGTCCTAAGGAACAGGAAATTAACGTTACCGTTGCTTAATAAAATATTAACACTTTAATTAATTTGGCTGCACCGGCGATTATGCAAATTTCCTTTTCAACGGATAGTAAATCACTCAGAAAATCTCTAGCAAAAAATTGCAAAAAGATATATATTTTAAACTATTTAAGATTTTTTTAAACGAAAAAACCTGCAATCGCTATTTTTAGATATGAATTGGGTAAATTTTTAGATTGATACAATAATCTACAAATCACGTCAATCAGATACTCCGCATTAAGTAAACCTTATATGACAGACTTGTAGAAAAATTCAAACACATGAAGGATAAAGTTTGTTATTATTGCTTAAATCACAATCTCTTTATTTATATTTATTTATTAGTCTTAATATATCAAGTGTTTGGTATTAATTTCTTAGTTTTATTAATTTTCTCCATCTTCTTTTTATTACACTTTTTTTCTCTTTCTTTTCCTCTCTTTACATGTGAGTCATTTAGAAACAATCTTTATATTAATGAGGGGTAAAGTTATTTATTACTGACCTGCGGGTTATGGCTCAGTTGGCTACGCAGGCTGGGTATGTGGGAAGAGCTCTCTAGTTTGATCCCCGCTAAACACACCTGAGGGAAGAGGTGAAGAGCCTTAATTATGACTAAGCCCCGAATTAGATTAGTCGACCAAATGGGTTTGGATACCGGTAGCGCAAACCTAAAAAAAAAGTTACTTATTACTAAATCTTTCTAAACTCCGCATATTAGTAAAATTTTTACTGAATGTTATTCGTGTTGGTGTCTATGGTATGAAGCTCTTTCTCTATGTTAGGAAATTTTTATCAAAGTACAGAGTTTGATTTAATAACATTCAGTAAAAATTTATCAAAGTTGCTTTCTTTTTAATTTAATAAATCATTAAAGTTACACAAATGACAAAATGCCTTTATGCATTTAATAAAACTTAGTTGGCGATGTAGATAAGATTCGGTCTATAAGATTAACACGGTTTAACTAATGCCTAAACGTGAATTAAGGTACGTGGAATAGAACATTCTTTGTATTTAAATAGGATATGTTATCGCATCATTGATCAAAGGTTGATCAAACATGTACGATCTTCATTTTCTTATTTTATCATTGCTTGTCTTGTGATCCACTGAGGATAATGCTCTTGAGGACTAATCAATGCATTGAGGCACGACGTTTAACATCAACTTTGAACATTTATTAAAGAAATATAAACCTTTATATCTATCATAATTGGAGTCCATTCCATGTTCCATGACTTTTGGTACAACCACCCATCAAATTGGGACTTTAGTGGTTATGATTGAACTTAAAATCTTCAAAATTACGTTATATTCATAAACATAGATAGAAATATAAACTTTATATTTTAAAAAATTTATTAACTCATAAATTATGCATTCTAAGTAACTAATTGAATAAAAGTACGATTCATGATAACTAGCATTAATTTTAAGAGTTTTGACCTTACTAATAAAATAAATAAATAAATACGTAATAAATTGTAAATTATGTAATTAAATTTTAATATTTAATTTTATAAATTATTAATTTAAATATATAAATAAAATATAAATATGGGCAACACGTAACCCTTTGGCTAAATAAATACATAAAATTGTGAATACATATTATAATTTGTAAATTATATAATTTAAATCTAAATATTTTTTTTGATGAATGAAATAATTTAAAATGTAAATAAAAAATACAAAACGAACAAAACTTTTTTTTTAACAAAAGAGAACTACAATACTAAATCATCACTCTGGAGTACACTGCGCCTTGAGCATCTCAGCTAAGAAGCTCCTGTACACCAAAAGAGAGCTCTTGGAGGATATAAAGGCCCGGTCTGCAAATGTCAGCGAGAAGAGCGAAGCTGTCCGCGCACTGGTTCCCTTCCCTGAAAACATGCTGGAGCTGTACCATCCACTCCTGTTGCAAAAGCTGTTGGATTCCTGTCACAAAAAAAAAAACCTCTGTCAGTACCACGAGTGGAGCAGAAAGAATGTTCATAACCTCGAGTGAGTCGATTTCGATCATAATTTGGCGATATCCCAAATTCCAGGCCAACTTAAGGCCCGAGTGCACCTCCAATAGCTCCGCAGCTAATGACGGTCCCTATCAAGGTACTGTTGGAACAAAACTTATTTATCCTACCCTCTGGTCTGGCCACTTGAGGCCAATAAAGTACAATTTCGGTTATAAATTCCTTGAAAAAGACAATCAACTAAACTATAAGTTTAAACAGAACTAAGCATTACCTACCACGCCCCTCCCAAACTTTCGAAAGTAACTTACCCAAATGCTCAATGCAGCTTTAGAAGAACATGTATAGTAAAGGTAAATATTCGAGATCCCTAATCAGGTCAAGGTTCATGTGCTTGAATTAAAACTGGGCAACCAAAGTTGAGATTCAATACATATAGTAATGCCCATTTCAGTTACTATACTATACAAAGACTTGCGAAAGTAATTTCTACGTAGTACCTTCTTCGGGACATATCGGTGTCCTTGTGTCAACTACAAGCAAGGCAAAAAAGGGTCGAACCCCGGAAAGGAAAAGTGTCCACAAAAAGCCTAAGGGAAAAGCGTGAGGGGTTGGCTTAGGCTCCTCCCTTAGCCTTGGATTCTACGTTTTTTGTGGTTGAAGAAGAAGAAGAAGTACTGTAGTAATCACCCACATTCATTTCAAAGGACAAAACTGTGTCCAATTCCATAGGGGCATTGAGACCCCAATTCAACATCATTGTCAATCCTCACATGTGCCCTCTAATTATGTCTGTTTGGTGGTATGTCATTTTCAAACTTTGTTCATCTTTACTTCAGTCCCTCACTTACTCCCCCCTCCCCCACAAAAGTGGTGTTTTCTAGTAGTAAGCTTATTATATTGCTTTGGGTAACTAATGTTCAACATTCAACGCCACCTACGTTGTTGACTTTCTCCACTGTTCGTGGGAGCAAGTGCCTCATTTTGTTCAGAGACGGTAACGGTCTGGATTGGAATGTGGCTTGGTCATATCCCATCTTTTCTATGGTTTGAAGTTAATTGAAAGTCTAATTAGGCGTGGGATAATTGGTTTTCAAACTTAATTCTAGTACGAAGTTTTATCGAATTTATTCAGTTCGAACTCAAGGTCATATCGGCTCGAAAATAATTATTCATCAAGGTATAAATGAAAGTCTAATTAAGTGTGGAATATTTAGTTTTCAAACCTAATTCTAAGACGAAGTTTTATCGAGTTTATTCAGCCAAAACTTAATGTCATATCGACTCGAAAATAACTATTCATCAATATATAAATACTATCATTTTATTATAAATTTAAAATAGCATCGTCTTATAATCGCTTAATTTAATTGTTTTAAAATTTAAAATTAAAAATTCAAACTTATAAAATTAAAAATTAAAAAAGCTCGAATGTAATCAATTTCATATCAAATTTGTTGATTTTGAATCAAGTTGAATTGAAATAAACTTAGGCCCTTTAGTTACCTTTAGTTTTGAATCGGGTTAATTCAATCAAGTCTTGAAAAAGTAAGCTCGAGCTTGTCGGATAAAAAGAAGAATAAATATTTAGATTTAAATAGGTTTAAGCCATTTATCCTAAACACTTTTTTTTTAATTTTTTTGAGCCAGCTAACTTTAGATTAGGACCTGTCGAACCTTTTTGCCAATCCTGACTCTATAAACATTTGGTCTAAACCAAAACCTCACTAAAGATTGGGCTTTTTTAGATCAAACAGCATAACGATGGACCTGAAATAAGTTACGCCGTGTGAAAATCAGACAGTGGTTATAGAGATGATGCCATGTCTGGTCCGACGGAGACACAAAAAGCTGCCAGTTTCATCCCCGGTCTCTCGCCTCCTCCTCCACACATCATTTCTATGTCTCTTACTCTGTAATTTCCAAGTCCATGCCAAACCATCGGTCTCCGGCGTCTTCTCCAGGCATCAGAGCCATTGAACTTGATCAAAACACGGTGGTTTCTTTCTCCTAGTTTCTTCTATGTCCCTTCTTAGAGATGGGAAATTAGCATGTTAAGCAAGTGAGTTTATGATTAAAAACCAAACTGGGTTGGAATAGTTGGATTTAAAAATTTTGAATCGGTTAATTTTTTAATTTAGTTTTTAATTTTTTGATAAAATTTATTTTAATAATTTTTATTGTTAAAAATTAATCAACTTATTAATTAATTAGTTGATTTTAATAAACTAATCAATTTTTATAAACAAAAATTAATTAATTATTTTTTATTTAATAATCTCTCTTTTCAATTAAAATTTACATAAAATACAGTATTTTTCAATTTTATTTAATCTTTAACCAATCTTAAGATAATATAATATCGGTTGAATATTTAAAACCTTAAATTTCTTATCTTACTGATTTAACTTTAGTTTGATTTTTAAAATATTATCTAAACGTATCAATTGAGACGATGTTGGGCATTTTTGACGTGCACGAAATGTCGAGACTTGGGGATACTTAATAGACTAGGTTTTCAAAATTAATAGATAAATTTTAATTAATTTAATTTTAAATTATAAATTTAACTTATGAAAACTTGAGAACTTAAAATTTATAGCTAAAGGATTGCTTATCTTGTTAGGGAAATGAGAATTCAAGATGATGATTGAAGTTTTTAAGAAGCATATGGGAAAGGCAAAGGATACTTTGTATAAGCTTATTTTGTCTAACTCTGTTCGACCAAAACATATTATCATTTCTGCTTAAATTTTAAGCAACTCTGTGACTTAATTTTTGTCTTGAAATATAACTGTCACGTCTGTGACATACTATTATTAGTTTATTTAAGTCAGGCTCGTAACTCTTTTTTATTTTTTATCATTTTAATTTTAATTATACTATTATTAGTTTAATAAAAAATTAAATTAGATTTTAATTATACTTATTCTACTATTAATTTATAAAAAATTAAAATTAAGATGATAAAATACAAAGTAATTAGGTTTGTACTCATATATTATTTTTTGGCTATTATTTTAATTTAAAATTTTTTAAAAAATTATAAGATAAAAATTTGAATTTTAAAAATTGATCAATTTATTAAAATTGTTTAATTAATTTATAAATTATAAATAAAATATTAAATTAAATTTAAAAATTAATTAATTAATTATTATTAGTATTATATTAGTCCGCATTCATATTAATGCAATATTAAACATCTTGTATATTTATGATAAAGTTTTTCTCGACAGAAGATGCTTGTGAATGCATATAAATTATACAATTTATTATATATGTGGAATAATTTATTTTGATTTCAAAAACTTATTTTAATTGATTAATTTACTAAAGTTGCTTAATTAATTTATAAATTATAAAAAAAACATTAAATTAAATTTAAGAATTGATCAATTTTTTATTATTACATGTTCTATGTTTTTTAATTAGATTTATAAACTTAGTTTTTTGTAAAGATAAATATCTACATTCTATTTTTATGAAAATATTCAAAAAGATATTAAGATATAATACTCATGTTCTTACAATTTTTTTTAAAGTAGTGCCGTTATAAATCATTTTATACATAAACAACTAATTTTATTAAGAATCTTTAATAAACAACTGATGTTATCCGCTGGACAAATTAACTGATATAATCAACTATCAATTAATCAATGATATATTCAACTATCAACTGATTGTTAAATAAGGCCTAAGCGCTTAAAATATAGCTTTTTTACTTAGTTGCTACTATTTGTTAATCATCCTTAACAGGGTACCATAAGAAGAAACCTAAAACACATTTAAACTCGATTCATTCGATTTGTATCCGATCCAATATTTTGGTTAGTTACACTATATTCATCATTAACTTGTTTGTCACATAGGGATG
>JANVCQ010000002.1:883719-907442 GCA_025531925.1 Erythroxylum plowmanianum
ACGGGTAAAAATTTGCTCCCCATACTCGCCCTCGTTCGGGTAATTTTATCGGGTACCCATCGGGTTCGGGTACAATTACCATCCCTATTGTCACGTGAGCTCCTAACCATTTCTTTAGTTAATCTTAGCTTAAAATAAATGTCTCTTCATTTACAAAATACAATGTTTTTGGTGACAGAGTCTGCGTGATTATGTTTGATATATTTGGCAATCGACTGATTGCATTAGTTGTTAGCTAATTATATCAGCTGATTTAATCAGCAGATAACGTTAGTTGTTTATTAAAGATGATTGATAAAATCAGTTGTTTAGTATTAGTTGTTTATGTATAAATCAAAATTTTAAATTTAATTTAATATTTTAATATAATTTAAAAATTAAATAAATAATTTTAATAAATTTTAAATTTTTATCTTAAAAATTTTATTTAAAAATTAAAGTCAAAAACTAAAATATGTAAAATGTAACTATTTTGTTTTTTCAAATTTTTATCATTTTAATTTTAATTTTTAATAAATAATAATAGCATAATTAAAATTAAATTTTAATTTTTTATTAAACTAATAGTAGTATAATTAAAATTAAATAATAACTAATAAAAAAAGACTTACAAGTCATGCCTGTGATGCTTATGTTGTGCAAGTGTCATAACAACAACGTTTTTTTTACTGAACAAAGTTAAACAAAAGTAATATTAGAGTGAGGATCTGAACTCGTGGGATAGATGATGATCCAAACTTTTTGTTTAGACCTTTCATATGATTTCACTCTTTTTAAAGACCACATTAATTGTTTTAATACACAATTAATTATCCTAAAATAAATTTAACATTGCTAGTAAAGAATCGTATATTAAGTTTCTTATCGTTCGAATTTGAATTCAAGAAAAAGTTAGTCTAAATTTTAATTAGGGTTTGAATAATTATTTAATTTTCTTAATTGATCAAATTAAAAAAATCAAAGTTTTAGTAATAAATTATAGTTAATAAATAATTTATTAATTTTAAATCAAATCAAATCAAATATGTATTGTCTACGTAATTGATTGTTGGGTAATCAAATAAACTTTTCATTTAATAGTTAATTAATTGATCATGGGTTTATTTATATTATTTATATAACTTCCTTATTTTGCTTTTTAAAAACAAATGTAAAAAATATAATTTTTAAAAAGTTTGATAACCGATATTTTAATAATTTTTGAAGAGTAAAAACTCTTAAAATTTGATAAACTAAAATTACTTTGGGCTTCTAAAGATGACAATCATTCTGGCCTGACAATTTTTGCCGGGGTTAGAGCTCCACCTGAGTTTTAGCACAATTAAGCCCATTCAGCTAGCTCGTCCCGTCCTAAGTTTTTAAATTAAAAAATAAAATATTTTTTTAATAAAACGACTATATTTTCTTTATAATTATCAACCTTGGATCAGATTGAACTAGGTAGTTTGAACCTGAACTCAGAATCTTTAGGTCCTGTTTGGCTGAGAGAATAGGGATAGAAGGAGATAGAACGTAACACACTTTTATTGTTTGGTTGAGGGTTTCATTCCTAACATCTTCTATTAGGGAATAGATTCTCGGTTTTGATGACAGTATCCTACTCTATTTTATTAAATTTTATTTACTATATTCTATCTTATTTTATTAAATTTTATTTATACATTAATGTGGGGCAAGGCCGGTCCTGACATTTTATAAGTTCTGGGCAAATAAAAAAATTTATATCTTATCTTTTTTTCTTTATGATATTTAAAGGTCAACTTTTATAAATAACAAAAGAGGTAAAATAGCAGTCATTTTATTGTTCTAAAAAAAAAGAACCTTTATGAGGAACAAAATAAAATAAAATGAGATTTTTTTAGTTGTAATTTTTATTCTTCATTAAACTAGATCCTGGATAGGTGCCCTATCTATTCTTACCCAGGGTCGACTCTAATATGAAACTATATAAATATGTAGATAAGATTTATTGAAAATAAAAGAGAGATTTACCTATGAGTCTATTAAAAATAACTTCTCTATAATATAAGAATAAGATTGTGTATTATCATACCCTCTCAAATTTTGCTTTATTACGAAACTTTAGGGCATTACAACGACGACAACGATGAAAAGAGAGATTGTTTCTCTCGGGCGTAAATATCAACTGTCGGTGTCGTGTGCTTCTTGTCGGTAGTACAATTAAACGGATCCCCACAGATCAACGGCTGAGATTTTGGCACCTCGCCTTTGAATACGTCAAGGTCCGTTTGTTTCCGTGGAGCGAAAAAGCGCGAAAGGTCACATCCGTCATTCAACATTCAACAACAGAGTAAACGAGACAAATACTAACGGAAAAAACAGATTTTGTCGGTGAAGCTTCCGTTGTAAAAGAACCACCACATTTCGATCCAAATTTCTTGTTCTCCGGTGAATTCTTTTCGTCGCCGATTTTTTCCATATCCAACTCCTGCTCTTTCAAGCTTCTGTTTGGTACTACATTTCACTTGCATGAAACAGAGCCATCGTTAGAACCTAAAAAAGGCCAGCTCTGAGGCATATTCGCATAGTAGCGGAAACATTTATGCTGTGTTCTGAAAAACCTAGAGTCCTTCTCTAAACCTTTATAAGCATTAGATCGATGGGTAAAGTTTTGGGTTTGATTTGGTATTGAGAATAAAGTAGTGGAGCGAAGATGAGAGATAAATCAGGGTCCAGAGGGTGGTGTGGATGGTTTATAGCGCTGGTTGTATTGGCAGTGGTGGTTGCTGCCGTTGTTTTAGCTGTTAAAAGAAAAGATTATCACAAATCCGACGAGTTGGGTCCTGTTCCTGGGCCTCCTGGCGCCATTGAGAAGAAGTACTCCGACGCTCTTAAAGTTGCTGTGCAGTTCTTCGACGTGCAAAAATGTACTCTCTCTTACTCATTTCAATCTAATTAAGCAGTTCAGATGGTGGTTAAAATTTGTTTTTGGAGATCGGGCTAAGGATCTTTCGAGCTATTTTGGTTTGGTTTCTGATTAATTGTGTAAATACGTAAGCATTTTTGTATATATGGAAGCAAAAGCAATGTGTTTTCTGTGTTAATAATGAAGTTTAAGGTGATAATTTCATGGATGCAGCTGGGAAGTTGACGGATAATAAAATTTTATGGAGAGGAGATTCTGGTCTTAAAGATGGAAGTGAAGCGAAATTGGACCTATCAAAAGGGATGTATGATGCTGGAGACCATATGAAATTTGGATTTCCAATGGCTTTTACAGCAACCGTGTTGTCTTGGGCCATTCTCGAGTATGGAGATCAGATGGCTGCTGTGAATCAACTAGAACCTACTCAGACCTCCCTCAAGTGGATCACTGACTTCCTTATAAATGCACATCCTTCAGATAATGTGCTCTATGTTCAGGTATGTGGAGGTTCATATGTTTATAAATTCATCGACTCTGGATCAGTTTCTATGTGACGAAGGATGTCTTAGAATCAATTTTCTTATTTCTGATCAGGTTGGTGATCCTGTAGCAGACCATAACTGTTGGAACAGGCCTGAAGACATGACTGAGAAAAGGCCTCTTCCACAGGTGAATACATCATCTCCAGGAACAGATGTTGCAGCTGAAACTGCAGCAGCTATGGCTTCTGCAGCTCTGGTGTTCAAAAGTGATTCAGAATATTCAAACACCCTTCTTCAACATGCCAAGAAATTGTTTGCCTTTGCTGATAAATATAGAGGTTCTTATAGTGAGAGCATACCAGAAGTCCAGAGCTATTATAATTCAACAGGATATGGAGATGAGCTTCTCTGGGCAGCTTCATGGCTTTATCATGCAACAAATGATAAGTCATACCTTCAATTTGTGACTGGACAAAACGGAGAAGACTACGCAAATTGGGGGAGTCCTACTTGGTTTAGTTGGGACAACAAACTTGCAGGAACACAGGCATTTCACATTCTCTTTTAGCATAAAAGGTCAGATGATTTTGGTTCTTAACAGAAGGAAAATAAAAAAACATGAATGTTTGGTGCAGGTTTTATTGTCACGTTTAACCTTCTTTGGTGAGAAAGGCACATCAGATCATTCAGGTCTTTTAAGGTACAGGAAACCAGCTGAGGCTGTTATGTGTGGACTCATACCAGATTCTCCAACAGCCACAACCAGCAGAACAGACGGTAAAAATTTCCTTCCCGGATGCTTTCTTTGTATTTGCCACTCATATTTGTGTTCCTTGAGTTGTTCCTTTCGTTCCAGGTGGTCTTATATGGGTCAGCGAATGGAATGCTCTGCAGCATCCTGTTGCTTCTGCATTTTTAGCTGCTCTTTACAGTGACTACATGCTTACTTCCAGGACTCCAAAGATATCCTGCAATGGAGTTTCGTATGGACCATCAGACCTTAGGAAATTCGCCAAATCCCAGGTACTGTGATCTCTATCCATCTGAATATTTATATATTTCCTAAAATGGAAGTACAAAATATAAAAATTTAGGTGATTCGATTATATATTGTATTTTTAAAGTAATTGTCTATGAAACTGTGAACGTCTTTCCAGGCTGATTACGTCCTGGGAAACAATCCTATGAAAATGAGCTATCTTGTTGGGTATGGTGACAAGTACCCTCAGTACGTGCACCATAGAGGAGCTTCAATCCCAGCAGATGAAGCACCAACCTGCAAAGAAGGCTGGAAATGGCTTGAAGCAGAGGACCCTAATCCTAATGTAGCTGTTGGAGCTCTCGTAGGTGGACCATTCCTCAACGAGACGTATGTTGATGATCGGAACAACTCGATGCAAGGAGAACCGAGCACATACAACAGTGCGGCCATTGTTGGGCTCCTTTCTAGTCTGGTCACCATATCTTCTGCAGTTCAATCCTTCACCTGATCAATGGTTTAGTTACTCTATTCATTGTTTGTATTATATGTAGTCGCATGCTTTGGTCAGCATCTATTCATATTAACAGGAGTTGATTGAATTAGATTGGACTATTTTTATCGGATCAGACCAACTCTTTTAAACTTAAATTAGCTCAAATTCAATCAACTTAAATTTATTTCTATTTAACTCAAGTTAAATTCAAAACTGTTCATCATTTCAGGTAGTGATAAAACATGCTTTAATATTTAAACCAAACCAATTAATCATCTTTATCATGTATAGAATAGATCTGCTTCTCTTCGTTCCTACAAACCACAAAAAGAATTGTTACATATTTTTGTTTCATTTCTTCTAGAACAATCACAAACGCTCCACAAGGAGGAGTTTGCAGATTTTTCTTTTTTCGTATCTTCAGAAAGAATTGTTGAATCATATGATTAAGAAATTTATATTCCACACACATCCGTTTCAACTAATATTTTGAATTTTTAGTTTGAGTTGTACGAGATGAAATTCTCATATACAGTTTAGCCTCTATAATTTTCAGTTTGAGTTGTACGAGATGAAATTCTCATATACAGTTTAGCCTCTATTTAGTTGGGCTTATAACAATAGAGTTCTGTAGATCTTTTCTAAGAAACCAACTGACTGTTTGATTGAAATTTAAAAAAGAACTTTTTTGAAAAAACTTTAAACAGTAGATTGTTTGATAATATAAAAATAAAAAGTAATTTTAATTTTAACTATAATTTATTTTGTAATAAAAAGTTATTTATGCATATAAATATTATTTAAAGTATATTAAATAATATGCAAAGTACAATATATTAATTATTATATAATTTTAAACTATATAAAATATAAATGAAAATATATCTTACCAAAACTTTTATATGGATTGTAACATAAGTAAAACTAGTATAAAAAATAAATATAAAAACATATAAAAAATTCAAATAATATTATATAAGTCCCAAAATAAGCGTGAAGATGAGTTTATGGACATTCTGAGAATTATGTGTCAAACATAAAGGCAAGAAAGACTAAAAAATAGACTCGTTAATTTAGCTGAAAAATCTACTTGAAAAAGTGTTTTTTTGAGATGTTCTAAATTTGAGCTTCTTAAAAAGTTATATTTTGGCTGTCAAAAAAGTCATATTTATTAAAGAAACGCTCTTTTATTTTACAATCAAGCATTCATTTTTCTTTAAAATAACTTTTGTGGTGGAAAAAAATGCTTCTTAACCTCCCAAAAGTCCATCCAAATAGACACTTAATTGGTCTAAGGTACTTTAATCTTGAAAAATCATACAATTACCTTAGGGGGAGTTAACCGCACCTATATACTCCTCAATTTGGAGTTTCCTTGAGGAAGCGAAGGTGGCGGTAGTTGTTGAATTTTCTATGTACACGAACAACTATGTGGATCGATGGGTTGTTTGATAAGAGATTTCTATAATAAAAAATACGAATCGTAGTTTGAAAAAGGGGAAGGAAAAAGAGTCCTCGGCCCGCAATGTTGGAATTCAGATCTCATTCAAAGAGAAAGATATTAAATATTTGAATTTTCTTTTTGTATATATTATGGGTTTTATTGGTTGGTTAATGGATGATATTTTATTCATGAAATGAGTTTGATTGATATTAGTAATTATATTAACCATTCAAAATCAAATTACAAATTCTATTTAAATTATTAAGTGACAAGCTTTGAGCACTTAAGCCTCTGTCTTTGTCAACTATGACTAGGAATGTTCATTTGTATAACGTTATCATGCGAATATAGTACGGTAGAACCTCTCCTCTCAAATTCTCATTCAACTTTGACCAGTAACTCTTGGAATAGAAAAGATAACGACATCAGAATTATACCCCTTTAATCTATCACAGCCCTTGAGCAAATCCAATGGCCACTTCTTTTGACACGTACTGTGTTCCACACAGCAGAAGAGCAGAGCCCTACCAGGAGTGGACAAACGTCACTCACTCCTCATCTTCCTTACGGGACCTGAAAGGTTAGCAGTACCAGTACCAGTACAGCCAGCCTAGGCTTACCAAAACGTACCACACCAGTAGCTGTCAACGGCCTTTTTTGTACGGCCAAGGACCATTGTCGTTTATTGTACTCTTCAATTATTTTCGGCAAAAGTCACATGATAGGTCGTGTTCTTCTTTTTTTTAACGAAACAAAAACAAATTATTTTATAATATAAGTGACTAACTCTTACTTTCTCCTATCCAAAATAAGTGTCGTTTTAGAGAAATTTTAATTATTCAAAATAAGTGTTATTCACAATTTTTCATTCATGTTTATAATTTTATTTCCAAAATTACACTTTAATTTCTCTCACATCCTAATTATACAGATTACATTTTCAAGACAATTCAACATGTAATTAATAAGGGTATATCAAACATTTCACTAGCTTTCTTAATAAGTGTGTATCTCTCTAAAACGACATTTATTTCGAATAGGAGGGAGTATTTTTTAAACGAAAGAACTCGTAATTATTATTTTTTAGACATGTATTAGATAAATTTTTAGATTGACGCAAGCTTGCATATTATATCAATTGGGTACTCCGCAATAAGCAAGGTAAGTATGACATATTCGATCGAAAAAGTGTAAATAGGAGAGTCGAACATAGAATTTTTTTATCTCATACTCTTCCACTCTACCAACTCGACCACCTCTGTGTCAAACTCAATATATTTGAAACTTTATATTGACAATAAATTTTAAGGATCTCATTTTATACCACTTGATCATTTAGAAATTTAAATTTATACTTTTTAATATAAATGAGTTATAAAAAAAGCTATAATTGAAGTTATAATAACAATTGAAATATGTGAAATAATGATAACATACAAATTCTTATTGTATTTAATTTTTCTTTTTATTTTTAAAAAGGAAAGAATATAATCTACAGGCTAACTAAAAGATCTGCAGATTTGGTGGAGCTCACATCTACATGGTTGTGCGCACTAAAATCTATGGTGTATCATCCAATCATTACAAAGTTGATGATCACAAAGATTCCCAAGTCAACGGGCAATATCTGCTCTCAAGTTGTAACCAAATTGCTGCTCCATTTCCCAGTTTAGCTTGGAGGCGACATCACAGTGCTTGGGTTCGTACTCCTGGTCAAAATCATGGACGGTTCAGATATTTTGACTGAACTTTAGATTAACGATCGGTGATGCACAGGTGCCAAGTGTGTGGTTGTGATTGGGCGGAAAGATCTAAAATTTGTACCTCGAGCTTTGACATGAGTTCTTGGGCAGTTTGGGCAGAGACAATAATGTGACGGGCAGCTGGGCTAACGAAGCCCTCGTCAACAGCCTTATCGATGAACGATAAAAGCGAATCGTAGTAGCCATCAACGTTCAACAACCCTACCTGAAAATCCAAATGATTAGATTATGTAATTTAAATATTACTAAATAAATATTACCCACTTTTTTAATTACTACTAATTTCTATTTTGATTTCTATTATAGCAAACAAAAAGATAAGTATTACTCAGTTTTGTTTTGGAGATAAAACGGTGGCGTTTACAGATGATAAATACCGTTCAAAGTTGGTGAAAATGGAGGACAAAACCGTACCGGCTTGTCATGGATTCGTAACTGAGCCCAAGTGATGACCTCCAGGAGTTCTTCCAAGGTTCCATAGCCGCCTGTTCATGGAGTTCTGAGTAACCCTGAAGAGAAAATCATGGGACATATACGAATTTAGAGGGGATTTATGAAACCTGGAAGAGCTATAAAAGCGTCAGCTTGACGAGACATTTCTGCTTTTCGCTGGTGCATTCCTGATACAGCTCTTACTTCTCCTACTGTCTCTCCTGTGATCTGTTGTTTTTTCACGGAAAACACCAAGAACTGAATGAAAATTTCCTTTTCGAGTAATGTTCCAAGTTTCAAAATCAAACCTTTAATATGGTCCTTAATTAGCATTATTTACGTACCTCTCTTGGCATCAGAGTCTTTGGTATCACTCTGCAACAAATTTGACAGAGGAAGAAGAAGAATAATTAGATTATCATCAGAAGATCTCAGAGAAAGAGGTAAGATAGAAAGGAACTGTATAAGCTTACCCCAACACATGGCGGCCACCAGCATACACAGCCTGTGAGACCAAACCCATGAGACCAATACTACCACCTCCATAAACCAAGTCGATGTTCCTTTCGACCTGCAACAATCAGCTCACTTGTTCAATCTATCAATCTAACTGTAATATCCTTTCTTCAACAATCAGAAAAAACTAAGATCCAATCATTCGATCCCATCAAATCAGAACCAACAGATAAACCAGGAAGCTAGCTAGGTTCTGCATTAAAAAGGTTGTTCAGAGGGTTAGTACAGTACCAGTTGTTGGCCAAGTTGTATAGCAGCAAGCTGGTAGCTAGGATTCTTGCCAGGACTGCTTCCGCAGAACACACAGACACGTCTGAATCTTGATTTCGTCGAAACCAAACGTTGGTTTTGGTTTTCCATAGCTGCAAACGTCTGAAATCAAATGTGTGCTTGTGCTTGATCTGAGCTTTCTGTTGTAAGACGTGTCTGAGATTGAGCAAGACAAAGACAGAGAGAAAGAAGTGAAAAAGAATGTGTTTGTTGTGATAGACACTCAGCTTTCTGCTTTTAAAGTATTGAACCGATTGGAGGTAGGGCAGTAATTGGTCTTTTTATAAGATTTTTATATCAAATCAATGTCCCAATGCTACTACAAGTCACATAAGTAACACTCAATTTTTCAACCAATTTAATATATTTTAATCCAAGGAAGGTTTAGATTTTAATCTTTTATTCCCTTTTTTTTCATTCTTCACATGTTCTTGTTAGCTTAATGTGAAATGTTATTGACTTTATAATAAGACTAAAGGTTTTTATAATGTTTTAAAAATCCGACAGAAAGTTAAATTAATAAGACACGAGGTTTAAAATTTAAAAGGTTCAACTAATATTAAACCGTCATAAAATCGATTAAATATTGAATAAAATTAAATAATTTAAAATAAGATTGAAGAAGAATGACACTAATTTAAAGTTTAATTAAAAATTAGACTTTTAAAGAAAATTAATTAGTTTATAAAAATTAATTAATTTATAAAAATTGACTTACTAATTAATAAACTGATCGACTTTTAATAACAAAATTTATTAAAATAAATTGAACATAAAAAATTAAAAATTTTACCAATTTAAAATTTTTGCAGTTAAATTGTGAGAGTTGATTAAACAACTTATAATAAGTTAAGTAATGTTAAAAGTATATGAATATCGTAAAGATGCTATATTTTGTGCTAAGAGAAATTAAAATTTTGTAAAAATTATATATTCTACATAATAAATAAATAAATAAATAAAATAATAGCCACTATTCAAATAAGTGTTTGAGGATTAAAAAATTAATGTTAATATATTTGAGTTGAGCTCGAATTATATTTATTTAAAGGGTCCGGACAGAGTTGGACCCTGTGAATTGAAATGTGTATTTAACAGGTTACAGCTGTAACGATGGTTGCATATGGGTCAATGTCTCATGGCTTGGACTAGACACGTAAACGACCTTCTTTCTTACCCCTTCATTTCCATCTTATTAGAATTTGCAGTTTTTAAATGACCCCACTCTTAGTTTCGATCTATAATTTTTTTTAAAATTTGAAAACAACTTAAAATTTTATTAATTTAAATTCAAGTCTAATCAATTTTAATGTAAGATAATATTATTTTAAAATGTAGTGCGCAACACAAACCTTAATTACGTATTCAGAATCAAAAGTGAAAGAGAATGATCAACGAAAATACAAAAAATGTTTGATTTCGGTTTCATAACTTTCAACGAGCTTTTAGAGACCAAAACAAGTTCGTTTTCCTAATGATTTCCACGAAAGTTGATCACCGGAACCGTCAACTTTCTTAACACGTGAATCTCTTGACGAGGCAAAGACTCCAAATGTATTGCTTAAACAATTGTGGAAAACCTTAACCTTATATATACAGTTTATATATCGAACTTTTCCATTACAAACCCAATATGGGTTGTACCTATAATAAATATGGCCCATTTTCTTCGCCGGACATCAATCCATTAATTTAGATCACATATCTTGCTACTTTAATCAGATCAAATTTGATTCACTTGATCTTAAATTTATTAAGTCGTAATTAATTATTTTTTAATATTTTCAAAAATTTCCAACATAAAATATATCAAATCGATTCTCATGAATTCAAGTGTTTATCGTGTGGTGATTCAAATAATAAGAAAAGACTTTCAAAATATTTCATAGTACTTTTAACATTTTTATTTTGATTTTTAATTATGTTAAGGCATGATTTAGCTTTGGATTTCTCAAATAAATTACTTAAAACATGTAATTAATGAGTTAAATATGATTAGAGCCCAGATAAATCTGAGTCAAAATTTAGCAGCTGACCAAAACTGACACGAAAGAGAAAAGGCCGACCAGGCACCGTATTTACCTTTTCCCTTGTCCTGTGAAACTTCAAGACATGGCCACATGCCACCATGAATCGTGGAACTTGTTTTCCCAAAGGCTGCGTGTCAATGTTATACTATGACTTCCACATAATTGTCAAATTAGGGCTTTAATGTATAATGATAATAAATCTAAGGTGAATTCATACTATTGGCTAAGTGGTTTTGTTGGTTTGTTAAGTCAATTCAACTGTTCTTATCCAATAAGATTATATTAGCTTTACCTTAAACTTATCAAAGGTGGGTTGGTAGGTAGTTGCCTCGTGTCTCGCTGCATTCCACACTTCATAGTTTTAATATGCAATTATGTAAGAGAAAAGCCTGTGAACGTGACTTTATTCCTTTTTATATGCCTTTGCTTCTCAACGTGGATTACCCATTTTGGCTTAAATTCTCATTTGACCTTTCATGGTAATAAACTCTACAAAGGAACAAACAAACAAGCTCTGCTACAAGGAATGGTACGGAAACTATTTGTATAAAGGAAAGAAGAGCTTTTGTTGGTGGTGGTTGGAAGAGGGCACTAAGCAAGACCTTGATTTAGTTGGTGATTCATATCTCTTACAATAACAATAAAACTCAACAAATATAATTTAGACATGCTTAATGTTTAATAGATCATGTACCTTCGTTAGTTATTTTATAAATTAAGAATTTAGAATTCAACGATAAATTCAATATAATAAAGTTTTTACCCGCTACTCTTTTTACGTTTTATTAATGTCCAATCTTAATAGAACAATAACAAAAAATATTTAAGGATAATATATAAACATAATATGAATCTCATTATAATTTTATTTATAATTTACAATCATTCCATAGATTTTATCATATACATCCAAATATGTACAAGATAAATAACGCTTTTAAATAATTTGTCATTAAATTACAACCAAAGCGATTGACTGTAGGGCATAAATCAACACTATTCTCTTCAAAAATTTATAAAAATTATAATTTCTTATCAGGTCTCAAAATTAAAATCTTTTAAAAGACTATTGAGGAGGCATCATCTATTAATTGAACCGAACCACCTCCCTACTAACTATCTACCGACATCAATCATGTAATTAATGGATTTGGAAGCTGCATTGAATTTTTTATATCTTGACTTGACTCAGACACTTGATCAAATTCATTTTAAAATTAGTTAAAATAAAGCCTATTTCAAATTTTAATTAATTCAAAATTTTGATTATTATTTTAAATAAAATCTAATTTGATTCACAAACCCTAATTGCTCTCCCCTCAATGTGACCATTTAAGAGCTGCAAAGTCAAATTTAAACTATAGAGTCTACGTTAAATTATTAATTTCTATGTTAAGAAAACAAATGGGCTTAGAACTGATGAATAGAGTTGCACAGAACATAGAGTTGACACAGAACATACGGCTGAGAGAATCTCATCCCTTGGAACTGAATCACTCCTAATCATTTCTTATTTATTGTTGTTTTCGAAGGTTTCAGAGATTCCTAAGAAGTTGATTTGATTGATCAAAGACATTTTTTGTTACGATTGATCAAATCTTACGGTTAAAGCTAATCTATCTACTAAAGGACAAAGATCATATGAAAAGATCCGTATCTTTCTGGGATTTTAAGGATTAAAAAAAGCTATAACAAATTAAGTAGGAACATAGGAGTATAGGACTAGCTCATCTACAGTCCACACGAATGTCTTGTCACCGCTTTTATTCCCAACTCCGGACGGTCCGTACACAAACCGTTTCAACTAACTTTCTATGCATATAAAATGGGTTTTTGTTAATTATTATAATAATATTATGAGATTTTCTTTATATGCCAAAATCACAAGCAAATACAAATTTCCATAACCATTTATATTTATTAAAATTTGAACTCAATAAATAGTATTATTAAAGGTGTACTTGTTTGGTAGATATGAGCAAAGAATAATAGATATAAAAGCTTGTTAAGAGATTATAATTAGATAACTTATATTTTTATTTCTAATTTTTAGATATTATTTCATTCTTTTCCATTATGAGAGAAATAGAAGTCATTCTTCTAATATATTTTGTTCTTCAATATAGTAACTTTGCCATCATTATTAATTCCTACCCTATGATCCAAAGCAATGCCTGATTTTTCTAGTTTAATAAGGTTTGGTATTCTTTAATTAATAATATAATATAACTAGTTAATTAATTACAATATAATTAATTAAAATATTAATTAGTTAATTATAACGATAATATCTATTCTCCTATACAAACCAATCACTCCTAAAAGCCTCATGCCCGACATTTTTTACTTTTTAAGGAGCTTATTCAAATCCAATGATTAGTAATCTTAAATTTTTATTTAATATACACATTAAGAATTCTAGTTATTAAAGAAAAGTTCCATTAAAAGAAACTAAACTATATTTTTTTCCGTATAGGTTTTCTATGAAAGCTCGCAGGATAAGCTGATAAAAGAGAGGGATTCGGACTTGGCTGGTTCATGTCTATCGAAGAGGGATCTCAAGCTTGACAGCAGGCTCGTCAAGCTCCATTTAAAAAATCTAAACTAGATTTTTTTTTATTGAATAAATGAGTCAAATATGTCATTTTTATAGTATACAAACCAAGTTTCAATTACATCAGTATAGCACCTTCCGAAATTGTAAATCCTGAACTTGTGTAAATGGAAAGAATTACCTCACCCCGAGAAGCTACAGCACAACCTCGAGTACACAGTTGGAGGAAATATCTGCATATTACCGACCATATCCACGAGGCGGAGGGCCACTATTTGCTGTATAGAATGGTGGTGGTCCTGGCTGCCTCCAACTTGCTCCAACGTGTGGATGCCGATATGTCACTTGATAGGGTTCACCAGCAGAAGAAGGCAACGGCCAGCCATTAAATCCAGGTGGCAATGGTGGTTGCATCCCAGACGATCTTGAATTGGCATGTCGGTTGCCGATTCCTTGATTACGATCATACCCTCCAAGAATACTCTGGTTAGGTGCTGCCAAAAACCCAGTACTCCACTGCTCTTGACTACGACTTCCATAAGAATACTCTGGCTGGTAAACCTCATAACCACTTCCAGACGACGTTTGTGTTGTAGGCTCGTACATGTAACTTGATCCTCCGTTAAAATGATATTCTGATTGGTACAAATGCCTCGGATGTTGCCAACTTGATTGGCTACCTCTTTCATGATAAGGTTGAGATCTTCTGTTAGGGGGGATGGTACCAGACCAAGTATAGGGTTGACTAGAGCCTTGGTCACAGTGAGTGGACATATTTGAAAATGGTAGGTTATAAGGATGAAAATTATCGATTCTGGATTGTGGCACTCTAACGTACCCATCATCTTGGAACCCATTCGAGATAGACGAATATGGCGGGACATGGGACGCTGCAGCATAATAAGGTGAAGGGCCAGGCACATGCCCATTGCGGTCAACCTTCAACTGTAAACTGTTAACGACAAGTCGACGGGATGCCTCTCCAAGCTGACGACTGGAAGTAGTTCCCGGGAGGTTTTGCCTGAGGAACAAGAATCAACCACACCCTTTAGTGATAATAGTAAGAGGACAGAGTGAAAAGAAATTGAGCACTATTTCTTGTATTTCCATTCCTTTGCACGAGGTTTTTACCTTTCTTGTTCTCTGGGCCTTCTCCCAGAATCTTCATGCCATAACACAGGTTCAGGTTTCAAATCCCCAGCATTTATAATCTATATGAAAGAAAAGCATGTCAGTCAACATTAAATCAATCAAGTGACGAGAATCTTCAGCATCAATTAAAATTGATAATTGAAACCACCAAGCAAAATAATTAATGTTTCAGCTAAGGAGAACGATAAATTTCCAAATAAGCGTATTTAAATTTCCAAATAAGCGTATTTGAAGAATATTGTTAGTAGGGGTAGCAAAAGGGCACAGGATTGAAGTTAACACTCAAAGCCCAATTTGAATGGACTTCAAGCAAAGCTCAAGCCTAAATTAAGAATTCCAGGCTTCAGGCTCAGGGGGCTCTACCCAAACCCGCTATTTCTGGTCCGAAGTCCAAGTGTGTAGGGTTGAATAGTTAAAAAAAATTGGGCTGGGCTGGCCCATTGCTATCCTTAGTTGCGAGTGAATATTAAAGCTGTATAAAAAAAGCTCAGCTGACTAGATGAGAGCCAATTACATGGCTTGGATGCAGTTGGCTAATGACGTACATTAATCGAAAGTCCATAAACAAGCTTCAAAAATGGCTTCAAATAGCAGAAACATTCATTAGTAGTAAATATATAAGCAGAAGTTGAATGGTTGTTTCAAAACATATGGAGGAAGCAGAAATCTTTAGATAAATAACAGCTTCTGCCATAACAAGAATGACAAGCATACTGAGTACAAGTTTTTTGAATCACCAGCGTGCATACCTTTTTAGGGAATACAACTCCAACAGGAGGTCTAGTAATGTGTTTATGTGGATCGGGAAGCCTATACATTGCACATCTGAATTAAGAAGTTCAAACCAATGTAAAAGCTAACAACATAAGCCATTGACAGACCACGTCAAAAGGACGTGAAAGAAAAATAGAATATTGAGGAACTTACATGACTTGGTTGTCCAGTATGTCCTCCATCCCAACAACAGGAGATCTAAATATGGGAGGATGAGTATCTTCAGCACAAGGGGATATATAACCGTTCATCCCATCACTGCATGCAATCGTAAACAAACCAGTAGGCATCCCAATTAAAACTTAAGTTTGTGCATAGGGTCAAACATCAACCAACTCAGGATGGGCAACCGATAACACAAACAAATGGAAAAGAAACATTTTGATCATCAAAATCAAGGCTCGTATACAAAAAATAAGCCTTGTGAAAGATCAAAAAACATTAGTATTAGGACAAGATCTTATTACAATGGGCTGGAAATGATGTGCTAGTCCACAAAGTCTCTAGTGATGCATAAGATAACCATAATAATGCATACCTCAAATCAGGATTAAGAAGTTCCTTGACTTCAACACACTCTCTGTCTGTTAACTGCTTGCATTGATTATCAAGTAGATATATGCTTTCTGCTAGAGAGTGTGATGATGACACAAATAACATATCAAACATCATGCTGTTCCTCCTTGCTTCTTCATCCTACAAAGCATAGCAATTTTCTTTTAGGATTGGAGAAACTAAAAAACAAAACTGCCCTCATCTCCTCATCTCTAGAAAAGGGGGGAGGGGACGAGCATGTGGCACAAGATGAAACAAAGAAGTGTACCGTTAAAGTATGTTCAATTTTCTGAACCTCCGCAAGAAGGCGAGCTTCATCAATGAAGGGAAGCTTTGCAATACCCTGAGGAGAAGACAATAAAATGGTATTACAAATACAACTCCCGGCTCACAAACTTGTTTCTATGGTAGATTAACACCTGTAAGACATACACACCTGCCAAGCATATCGTTTCCCATTCATGTCTACTTCAAAGTCTGATCAAGAAATGAATTATTAATGAATAATCTCAAAGAAAATAATATAACGATCCTTATTGTTAAATTGAAAATTTGTACCAGTTGGGTAAAAGTCAATGATAGGTGAGTTTGGATCAGTCATTAATTTCCTGTAATGCTCAGGAAGAGCATGGGCACTGCAAAATAAATCATCCTTAGTTTCTCACTTGACCGTCTCAAGAAAAAAGTTACAAAGTTGGGCATACAAAACAAAATTTAACAGCAGTGGAACCTTGCAGCAGGAAAAACTCCTAAAAGCTGATTGAAGGGTTTAAATGGAGAACCAAGTTGAAAAGTTATATCCAACTGGCCAAGATCCTTGAGATCAGAAGCAAATGGTGCATAATGATAGGGATAAAACCTGCAACAATCACTTATTAACTACAAATTCAAAGCCAAGATCAATTCATAAGTAGATTACTTCAGAAACCATTCATTCTTAAAGGATCCCTAACTATGCAAGACATCTTTTGTCTAGTAATATATTTGCAACCAACACGATGGAATAGACAACACTTGCAATCAACAAAATAAGCCTAAATTTTAATTACATAGGTCCAATTTAAACATAAAAGTTTAGAATGTGTGAACAACAGTTCATACCGTCATACAAAAAGAATTGCCACCAAAATTTTTATCAAAGGTTTTTAAATTTCATTTTTGGATAAAATCTACAAGCCTAAAGAAAAACAGAACCATCAACAGGGAGGAAAGAATCAAAACCAAGGAATAGAGAGAATTCAAGACAACTCACCAGTTCCAAGAGCAAACACCTTCATAGTAGTAATGCATAACCCAACATAACCCTTCTGTGTACTTCAGAACCTACTCAAATGGATGTTAACTAATAAATAGAACTCCATCATTTTTTAAGATAAAATGAAAATAATTTAGATTTTAAAACTTACAACATCTCGTCGTATACTTTCACGTTCTTCCAGAGATTTTGCCGAAAACTTCTCATTGTAATACCTTTCCTTCCACCCAGGTTCTCCCAATTTAATCTGAAAATAAAAACCATTCATCATCATTGCACTTGTAAAACATGAGAAACACAATCCACTTCATAACCAACAGTAGAACCTAGAATATTAGCCATACATTATCAGCAAGAGCATAGCAAATGCAACATAGTAATTCCACTAAAAGAAATGGCCACCATGTGCATTTGCACACATCATCAATTCACAGAAGTTTCAGTACATAACACATAACTTAAAAGATGTGTTTCTACCCATTTCCAACTACTCTTCTATTCAATATCTAAATGACAAAACAGAAGCAATTATATAATTTTTTGCAGAATATGAATAACTCATAAAGATTTGAAACAACCCAAACCTTGTCTTCTTCAGCAGTTTCAGAGTTAAAAATGTCAGATTTCTCTTTTAGTATATCCTTAAGCTTAGCCTTCAATTCTGTTTTGTTTTCACGAACCTAAAAATGAAAAGGAAATTGAATTAGTCTGACTGCTCCTAGTGGCCCGAAGCATCCAACAAGAGTTGATTGATTAATAGTAAGAGGTAAATAAATGCACTCTTAACTCCTTGCCAGTAAGGCTCATACCATAAGCTGACGAGTATGAGCCCTAAGAATGACTGAAGGAGTCAGAATTACATTAAAGTGCATCTCCATGAGCTGTAAGACATACTTCTGTTTCCAGACTATTCTCAGCCTCAACAATAGCAGCACCTATATTTGCTGAAGAAGAGAATTTTGCAGCTTTATGGCTCTGAGCAGAAAATCCTTTACCCTCAGATGTACCATAATGACTGCTCCTAACATCAAGGTCTGATGTTCTTCCTTGCTGATAAGGTGAAGGAGAAGGACCTGAAGCAAGACGAGAACCATGAAATCGAGCAACTGGAACCAAAGATTCAGGTAGAGCTTGAGGTTCTGCATCATCTCCTCTTCTAGTTTGTCCCTTTTCACGCTTGATTCTCTCTGCTTGGCGCTGTTGTAGATTAACATTGCAACTCATGTCAAGCAAAAAATAATAAAGAGACAGATATGTGGAAGAACCAGCTTGCCCACATCTACATGTATGTATGACAAATGTGCAATTTCAAAAATAGTACAATAAAGAATCCATACAGTGCATGCCATCGTGATTTAAAACATTCAACATGCTATACACATCATTAACCTGGTGTAGACGTGCTCTTTTCTGGAATATTTTGTCTTCATAGGATCCCACTGCTTGAATAAAATGCTCAACCCTTTCCAAATTTGGCTGAGGACCCAAAAAAATGAACACATCATAAAAGTCTAGGGAGAAAAGTGAAAGTTAATTGAGACCATATAGTCACTTACCTTACTTGCCTCAGTCAAAAACCCACCCAATACCATAAGTTCCTTCTTATATACTGCCATCAGCAAGTTAATTGCACCCTAGAAAAAAAGCAACTATCAGTTGGTATATCAACACCAAACCATTGCAATGTAAAAAGCTGAGACAATGAAGCAAGGGGAAGAAAGCACAAATGCAAAATGACAAAATTAAAAAAACATAAATAGATAAATTACAAACCTCGCGAATCTCCAGTGTAGGCATATGAGGCAAAAAATCATTACCCACAAAAAAGCACATGAATATAAAATCATCCACAATACGCTCAATGTCAATCTCAAAAGGAGGATTTGGCACTCTGAACTCATATTCCAAATACTCCCTAAGAGTCCAAATGTTAAGAAACTGCAAAAAAGAGAACACTGTAAATCCAAAGACACAAGTAGGTTATATCCATGAGACAAAAGATATAACGGAACCAACCTGGTATGGCTTTTTGGGCACAGCCACCTCATCAGCTTTCTCGTCAAATTCTCCCGCTTTTCTCTTAGCTTTGCCTTCACAATTAGCAGCTAGATGACCCATTTGACCACATAGGAAGCATTTGTCCTGTTGTCCAGGTGTAAAAACAACCTGAAACGCAATCGTCCACTTATCAGATTATCTAGATCAATATATCAAGAAAACCTATGCATTTTCATTTAGAATATACCCCAGAAAATTGCCATAAAAGTATGGATACAGCAGTAGTTAAAGACACAAGTTTAAGAATATTAAAACAGAATTCTATTATCAAAAAGTGAGATACTGAAAACAGAAAGATGCCAAACCTCTCGAAGAATTGAGAAATGAATCTCATGGGTCGCCAAAGCCAACATAATCAAGTCTGCATCCTATAAGTGATAAAATTGAAACCATCTAAGTCTCTTTAGCAAACAGAAATAAAATTTCAGGAAAATAAAAACGGTGGATATAACATACCAAACCATACAGGCAATGACGTGTATTTGGGTTATAACCAGGAAGATTTCTTTGAAGACGGATGTATGACATAATTTTATGTTCCCCTTCGCCAGGAACATTTGCATCAGAAAGGATAACCTTCAAAAATCAAAGAGCAATAAACAACTCAAACAGTGTCTACCACACAGCAGGCACAACAGCAAGATAAATCCAAAAGAAATGGAGCTTCATAAAGAACAATGAATTATGAACTGTGAAATATGTAATATGTAATATGTAATACCTTAATTTTCTTCCAACCAGGATCATAATTTAGTCTTAGGTGAATATAATACTGAAGTGCAATTGACAGGACAGACATGAATTCAGTCCCAGGTGTGATGATATTGGAATCAAAAACTTGCAAGCCGTCCTTCGGAGGAAGTTTTCTGCCCTCCCTCTCAAACTCCTCTCTAAGTCTCTGTTCTTCCTCTGCCTACAAAGAAACAATAACAACGTGATCTACTACATATTGATGTTATATCAGTTTACTTTTTTTCTTCTTTGTCCCTGTATCTGAAAAGTAAAGAACTAATTTCTTCCCCCCATCAAAGCAGAATTTCTTTTCCCATAGAGACAAAATCTTACTATAATATCAATGAGCTAATCCCAAGGATAAGAAAAAAAACAGAAGAGAAGATCAGGCTCCAATACAGCATCTACCCCAAAACTTTCCATTACCTTTTAGAAACACAGATATCACAGGTCAAGACAATAGAATAATTTATTAACAGTGAAACCAATGCCCACATTAAACAATAAATCATTCACCAAGTGAACTCAGTTGTCAAGGAAAAAGAATATTAAAAAACAAAACAATTTCACAAAAGCAGTTACAATGAAGATAGCAAATCACTGAAACCAGCTTTATAGTTCAGTTGTTAAAATTGAAATTAGCAACTAGATTCTTGATTTATATGATAATAATTCAAGATTTATTTTGTGTCTAATATAACTTTTAACACATGCAACAAATACAAAAACTAAATAATAAATTTAAAATTTTTACTACTTGTAGGATGCCAAGTGAAACACCAGTATTTTTTCTCTACCCTGGGAGATATGCACAATAAATCTTATTGAACATACATAGAGGAACAACCATGATCCAGAAACTTACTGCATCTGCTGCATCTTTAGCTGCTCTAAAACGCCTAGATCGCTGTTGATTCATTTTTGCCCGAGGAGCGACTCCATCTTCCATTTGTATCAAAGCCTTGTTAGAACAAGATTTCACATTCATCTAACATTATGTAACAAAGAAAGCACTCACCGATAGCCATGTATAGCAGCTTTCGAGGTCTCACCATGACAAACAGCCTATCAATATAGTCAAACATGCAATTGAATACCTCATCAAAAGAAGTTGGGGAAGGCTGGAAACAAGCCAAATGGCATCAGTAGAACAAATTGTTTAAGCTTAAAGAAAAGTATCATATACACCGATAAGCTTATAGTTCGTATAGAAGTATAAAAACCACGTCAAAAATTCTGAGAACAAAAAACCACGTCAAAAATTCTGAGAACTGCTCAAAATTCATTAAACAGGATATCACCACATGTTGATTCAACCCCCTCCCTCTGTTTCTTCCAACAAATTGAAAGACCTCAATTTCGTCTAAGTTAACAGAATAACAAAATTTTCCAAGTCAACGTGATCGCGGGATCTATCTTAGCTAGGGAATGGAAATGGCAGTAAACACAAAACACTAATATCACAAATATCATTACAATGCATAATAGCACCTTAAACACACCAGTCACTGCAATTCAACAAGAAAATCAGATGGTTTTTTAAAACGTCAACAAGAGAAAAATGCATAAAAAATAAAAAGAAAAAGAAAAGGTCAAAGAAAACCGTACTCTGTCTTCGGGATGGAAACAGGGGTGTATAATCCCATTCATGTCCAGATAGAGATTATCATACTCCATGTTAGGGTTTGGTCTACTCGTGTCCACCGGAATCTTCACACCGTCGATTTCGACGGGCTCTTCCTCAATTGCATCAACAACCACTAAAGGGTATTTTTCGGCTAACCATCTATAGAAAGCTGGCACACCCATCGCTCACACTGCTTCTTTCTGTCTGATCTTGCCCTAACTTGGTTGATTATGCCTCCTCCGATTTGTTGCTTTCTGCGCAGACGTAAGCCCCCAAATCGTTGAGTTCTATTTTCGTTTCGTATGATTTGAACAGTGTTTGCGCGAAAATCTAGGCCTAACTCCTGTTCGGGCTCTAATTCTGATCCTAAATACTTTTCGGGTTGTAGGCCCGACCTGCTGCACCGGCCGGCCCGAAATAATAAATGGTAAAACTAGTTGGAGATTTGTTTTTTACAAAGGAAAAAAAATCAAAGCGACAAAACAAACACCCTATTAGTACAGTGATCTGCGGTACAAAAATTCTTGTTCATCTCAGTTTATGTATGCCATGACTACCGTCGGAGGCTCCTGAAGTATATTTAGGTCTGAGCTGAATAAAGAGAGGTTAGATTATCAGCACACTGATTTCCTTCTCGATACATATGCTGAAATTTCACCTCCCAAGCTCGATGGAGTAAACCAACCACGAGTACCTGCCACCAACAAATAATACTTAGATGAAGTTATAATAGAAGAGGAAATAATATTTATCACTTCTAAAGAATCTACTTCGACGATAACTCGTCTGTAGCCAAGCGTCCAAGCCAGGAGAAGTCCCGATAGCCAAACTAGTTGGAGTTTATTAATTGAATGAAATGAAATATAATATTATTCTATCATTTGGACAAGAGTTTATAATAGAATAAGATGGAATAGAAGGATTTCATATTATATCTCATTTCATCATAAACAGTACAAATAAAAAAGCTCATATTTCGAGGGTTTAAAATAGAATATAAAATGATAAACAACTTTACATTATATTGCATTATAAACCATTTATCCAAATAATATTTACTATATTACATTATGAGTTATTACATCCTTCTCAAACAACAATTTTTTAATATTATATTTCATTCCATTATAAAGCATTCTATTAAAAACCTTACGTTCAACCAAATATACTTTAAGCGATACGGGTCAAACTTCGGTAACAATTTAATTAATATTTTGGCCAATGAACACTCAATTTTTGTACAATTATTTGAAATTTTATATTTTTGTAGAAGCTATAGAAAATTATTATTTTGGAAAAATAATTTGTCATTTTCTCATAATTTCATGATTCTTAAGATGTAATTGTATTCATTATCATCATCATCATCACCCAGTCTGAAATCCCACAATAAAGCGGGGTCTGGGGAGGTTCGATAGTACACAGCCTTACCCCTACATAGTAGAGAGGTTGTTTCCGGTGGACCCACATGCAAATGAGACAATATAAGAATGATGCAAGTTACAGAAACAATTCAGTAAAAATGAAAATACAAATAATGGAGAATACCGTAAGGAGGCCAGAACTGCGAGAACCTAAAAATACGAAACACAAATAATAATAATAATAATAATAATAATAATAATAATAATAATAACAACAACAACAATATAATACTAATAAGAAGAATAATAAAGAAAAACTAAAACTAGTAGGAGACTATATACAAGGATAAAAA
>JANVCQ010000002.1:927575-941969 GCA_025531925.1 Erythroxylum plowmanianum
TTAATTAAATATATAATATTAAATTAAATTGTTTAAATGCTTATTAATAATTAATATATTTAACTAATAATAAATTAAATAATATATATTTTGTTTCAGGTTTCACTTCTAATTGGTTGTTTCTCATCATGAGTTCTTTTAATAAATTGTAATAATTAAAAAGTTAAGGATCTTATTATTCTTTTTATTTAATTTTTAAATGTAATTATTATTTACTATATAATAAAATTATAATATTTCAAATACTTTGTATTGCTCTTAATTTTGTACTTGTATGATGATAATTATCTTTTTTATATTAATTATGATTATTATTTATATATGAAATATTTGAAAATTATTGTTATTTTATATTAATTGTGGTTAGTATTTATTATTATAATTTTTTGAAACAGGGTTGATGTAAACTTATAAATTACACAGTATAACTATACAATTAGGGATGACAGTGAATTTTTAACCCGATTAATATCTGCACTATCCGATTCGGAAAATAGATATAGAGGCCAAAAAATAAATTTTAAATGGATGTTGAAAAATATATATGGATATAAATTTGGATATGAGTTAGTGACAACCCGAGTCGATAGATATTCATATCCTACCCGTTTTTTATCTACTCTATTTTTCTATTTTTTTGAATATTTATGGCTATATATAATAAAATATTAATATTTTTTGAAAATAAATAGTTTTAAAATCCTCACTTTACTCCCCGGTCCTCATATTTTTTATCATATTTTATTTTTTTATATAATGATAATAATTCAAATGATATGAATATGAAGTTTTGAATGTTTTGGAATTCACGCAAAGACAATTTAAAATTTTGAATATTTTAATGTTTGTTTCAATTCTTGATTGTGAAAAATATATATTGTCTTTGCACTAGACATTATGATTTTTATTATTTCAATTTTATGATTTTTTTAAGACATGCAAACCAAAATCTTGACTTATTATTATTAAAATAATTTTGATTTGGAGCGTTCGTAAAAATATATTCTTTATATTTTCTATTTAAAAATTATATTTTTAAGTACTATACAATCCGATGGATATCCAAAAACCTGAACAATCCAATAGACTTGGATATGAGTAGTAAATCGTAAAAATTGATGGATATGTATATGGATATGAATTGAGTCATAAAAAATAAACATGGATATGAATTGAGTAATACCCGAATTAAACTCTACCAATTGTTATTCTTATGTACAATATGAGAACGAACTATTTTATAATTTTTAAAATAATTTAAGAATTATTTTATAATTTTAAAAAATTACTCAAAAACATATTGACCAATAATTATTCAGTATCGTATAGTGCCAGAAGTCAATATAATAATATCTTCGGTACGGTATTCGCAGACCAAGACCACATCACCCCTTACTCTGTCCTTACTCAGCCCCACACGACGAGACTCTACTCTTAACAGTCTCTCTACCTCACCATAAATACCCACCCACAACGCCACCTTCCTTTTCACACTCACCCCAAGCTCCAAATCTTCACCCTCCAACACAAATGGCCGTCAGGAGATCAAACAAATTGCCTCAAACAGCAGTCATCAAGCAGATTTTCAGGAGGTGTTCGAGCTTAGGGAAGAGACAAGGGTATGAACAAATAGGCCTGCCTTTAGACGTCCCCAAAGGTCACTTCGTTGTGTACGTTGGCGAGAACAGAAGCAGATATATCGTACCCATTTCTTTCCTCTCTAGGCCCGAGTTCCAAATCTTGCTGCAACAAGCGGAGGAAGAGTTTGGGTTCGATCATGAAATGGGCCTCACTATTCCCTGTGAAGAGCAGGTGTTTCAGTCTCTAACTTCCACGCTCAGATGAGCTGAAGCAAAACGTTATCAGTTTCATTAGGCCTACATTAGCTAAAGATGAAGCTGCTTTACTGCTTCTCTGGCTTCAATTTTTTTTTTCCTCTTTTCTTTTGATTGTGTGTTTTCTTCTTCTTAACGATGATTTCTGACCAAGAGAACCCATGAAATTTTCTGGGGTTTTAGCTTAGACTTTAGATTCGTATAGTTGGCGACAGTTTTCCCGACAATGGTTTGTTACTTCTTGACAGACTCTCACACGTTTTGCTTGACTTTAGGGTTTTGTCTCTGTTGTTCTGGTGCTCAAAGACAACCTTATCGAATGTTGTGTCAGACGAGATGATTACGTGCAAAAAACACGCTTTTCTATATCTAAACACCTGAAATGAGATTACACGTCACTCCTTAAAACTCGCACGCTCCGCCATTACTGGTCTGATGTGCTCGGCAGAGTGAATGGTTTAGATTAATGGCCATCATTACGGTTGCATGCACAATTGTTTAGGGTCCTGTGGTCCAACACCCCAATAAGAACCGTACTGACCGGTCATTTCATCCCCAATCGAACCAATTTGCTAACTTTGGCCGGTTCACTACCTCCAGCCACCTCCTTCCTTAATTTTATATTAGCTCTGCGTTTGCCCCACGTTTCAGCAAATGTACCTGTCAAGCCTACTCATCACAACACAATTTTAGTTAGAAGGTACTTTTTTCTTTTTCATCTTTGACCGTAGCTGCTATTATTACTAGTCAGAGGACAGGAGTAACAACCATAGATTAGCTGCCTATCCCTATATAGTATATACTGCTACAAGACTAAAGCAGGACAAGAAAAAAAGAAAACCAAACGAATTTTGGTTTCAGGTTAACTTGTTACATAACTAGAAGGAGCTGAATCAACTGAAACGTTCATAAGAAAAAACACTTATCCTAATCTCAGGACGCAGGTGAGTTGATAAGGAGCTCTTCTGATTTAAGTGAGATCGCGGGTTTGAACCGTCCTCATATATGCAGCCGTTTAAAACTTGAATTCAGAACTTTGCTTCTTACAAAGAACCTATTCAGCTCGAGCGAGTATTGATTTAAGAGTGGATAGTTTAAAAATACCTTTCTATAATTGATATCCTCTTAAAATATCTCATAGGCAACTAAAATACCCCAACTAAAATACCCCCCTCCCCCACCCATTTACTTCAATCTTGCTTTTTTAACTCTCGGAAAAGTAAAAGAACGCGACCTTTCTTATAATATCTCATAGGCAACTAAACACCCCCCCCCCATTTCAATCTTGCTTTTTTAACTCTCGGAAAAGTAAAAGAACGCGACCTTTCTTATGTTTGTTCAGTGTCTTCGTCCAAGTTGACTGTTTCGAGACAATTTAGGTGACTTCTGAATATCTGATCCATTGATATCGGCTATAATATAAAAGAGGAAGAATTCAGTTCAGCTGCAGAATAACATTATTTTGACCATTAAAATAAAATAAAACAGAGGGTCCAAACTCATAATAAAAGTAGAGATGGCAATGACTGAGTCATGGTTGAGTCTTTGTAAATTTTTAAAAAATAATTTTTTAAAATTAAAAATATAAAATAATTTATTGTTTTAATTATATCCAAGTCTGAGTACTCAAATTTAAGTTTACTGGAGACTCAACTCTTTTAAATAAAACGATATTATTTTGCTTAAAATAATTAAGTTTTGAGTTAGTCCAACCTGGGTCTAACTCATGAACCGACCTATTGAAAACAACTAAATTTAAATTTATGGGTCAAAAATTGTCATTCCTACTATTTCGACATAAATAAATTGTTTGATTAATATATAAATAATTCATTTTCATAAGGCAATTATTGATAATAAATTTAAAATAGATTGATTAGAGATTGAATTATTTAATATTAAGATAATATTTAATGTTTTAGACTCTATAATAATATTATTTCATCCTTTCTCCTACGGTCAATTTAATTACAAGAGTTGTTATAATTAATGTTTTAAAAATTGAATTAGTTCGATCTGTGTAACAGTAAAATTTTGAACTAGTCAATTTTTTATCTTTTCGGTTTGATTTTGTTTAATTTTTGTTTGTTAAATATTGATATGTTTATTAACTACTCAGTTAATTTTCATAAACCAAAATAAATTGATTAATTTTTATTTAAAAATTTATTTTATTAATTAAATTTTAAATTGTTTGATAGGTAAAAGATGATATTCTTTAATCATTTCTTAAACTCTTTAATTTTATTTATAGTTTTAACTGAGCTTGTTGGAGGTTGAGTTGTGTTATAGGGTACAAATGATGGGATTCAACTGGATAATTTCATGGTAGAAAATGGGTTTTCTTTATCTTCTCAAATCTTTTTCTGATTCTTGTGATGCTTCCTATTGAATTTATTCTGTTGACTTAGTTAGAGATAGCAATACGTCTTGGCACTAAGTTTAGATTGGTCTTTTCTTCAATAGCTTAAGCTCGATTTGAGATTTGATTGAGTTTAAGCTAAATAATTCAAATTCAACTCGATCCGAGTTCATGTTAAATTTAAAACGATATTATTTTAGTTTCAAACCTTATTCGATCAATTCAAATTTTAACTCTTAACATTAAGACAAATCGGATGGACTCAAAATTAGATCTTAACCTTATACTTAGCCTATGTTTAATTAAGCTTATATTAGTAGAGTTTTTGTCAGTACAGTTTTTTTCTGTTAATCTTTTTTTAGAATAATTTTTTTAAAAATTCAGTTAATTGTTTGGTTGTCATTTAAAAAAGAGATTTTTTTAAGAACTTCATACAGTAGATTGTTTGCAATATAAAAATAAAAAATATTTTTAATTTTAACCATATTTTATTTTGTAATAAAAATTATTTATGCATATAAATATTATTTAAAGTATATTAAACAATATGCAAAGCATAATATATTAATTATTATATAATTATAAACCATATGAAACATAAATGAAAATATATCTAACCAAATCTTTCATATGAATTATAACATAAGTAAAACTAATATCAAAATTAAATATTAAAATATCTAAAAAAAGTAAAATAATATTATATAAATCTTAAAATAAACGTGAAGATATATTTGTGGGTATTGTATGAATTATATGTAAAACATAAAGATAAAAGGGACTACAAATAGGTTCATTAATTAATCTAAAAAATTTACCTAAAAAGTACTTTTTTGATAAGTTTCAAAATTGAATTTCTTAAAAAGTTGTATTTTAGCTGTCAAAAAAATCATATTTATTAAAGAAATACTTTTTTATTTTTCAGAGAAATACTTATTTTTCTTTAAAAAGACTTTTGTGGTGAAAAAATACTTGTTGACTTCTCAAAAGTTCATTCAAACAGACACTTAGTTAAGTCCATTCAATCAGACACTTAGTTTTCATATTATACAGTGTCCACAGTCTACAACGTTTTAACTTTGGCACATGTGGTGTGTTTGGTTTTACATTATTATGAGTTCCTGTCAAAAATATTTGAGGAGGACATTTCCAGACGGAGAAAACCAGGAAGGTTTTGATCTTTTATACTGAATTCGCAGATAGGCTTGACAGTAAGCAGAGTCTAAATTTGTACAACGTTAAGCCTAATTTAGCTTACACTTTTTTGGGTTAAAATTTGGGTTTAAGCTGGTTTAAACAGGTTCGGATTGGGTTGGGCGTTTAACTTTAACCCGATTCCGGACCTTCTTGCCAAGTCCATTTGCAGAATACCATTTTGCAGACAAATGAAAAGCAAATGGGTAACTTGGGGTTTCTTCAATCTCTGTCTTACCACGAGCTGCATATTAAATATTGTCAGAACTTGCATCAGCTCAGAATCGGAAGTTGCTTGCATTTCAATCTTGGGGTTTCAATCAGAACAGATCTGCCAGAAGTTCTTTCGATATGCTTGAAACTGGAGATAAATAGAAACATTCCTCACAATCATAATAGATTCAGAAATATTTCTCCTTCATTGTAATCACACTTGCCTGTAGAACTAGGCTTGGAGACCACGTTTAAGAGAACGTTTGCTAGGACTTGATGTTGCCCTGTCAGAGTTTTTCACTTACTAAACTGAGAAACTCAGAAGTTAAACTTCACAGGCTACTGGTTTTTAATGCAATGAAGAAGTGAAGTCCAGTTAAAACTGTCACATACACGTTTATATTGAATATGAGTTGCAGGAGTCGGGAACCATGTTCTGTTCGATTCAGGAAATTACAGAAACCCAACGTAAAACTAACAAATGCCATTTACAGTCAATAGTTACAAAAGTTACCAGTGGCTCAACTCATGATTTCATAAGCATGAAATGATGAAACATAAGCAAGCAAAGTCAACAAACGTAAGCTGATACCAGTTATCATCAAACATATGGCCTTGGTGCTTCCGCTTGTATACTACTAGGGCCTTGTTCAATCGAAATGTAGTCTACGTCCACGAATTTTTTGTTCTCAATAAGAATTCTTGACCCCTCCTTTTGAGGAAAAGAACCGGCTGAATCCTCTTGAATGCTTCTCCGGTGTTGGAGTAGAAGAGGTTGAAGACGAACTGGACTTTGAAGACCTGTTCTTTGGATGCTTTGAATTGGAAGGTGATGTCAAGAAGTTAGTTTCTGTATCAGATGGACTACATTGGCTGTTGTACAAATCCATTGGTGAGTCTGCACCAGTTCCATGCAGATTGGCAGAAGTAGCAGTATCTATCTCAACCTGATCAAACTCTTGCAAATTTATGCCAGTAGACGTAGGTTCATCTTCGCCCCTTTGGCTCCTCTCACTCTGTGGAGATTCCATGAACTCTGTTTGAGGGCGCAAAGCTTTCAACTGCCTTCCAAGGAGAAATATGGTTTCTTGGCACTCTGCCAACTTTTCTGCTGCAGCTGTCAATTCTTTCTCCTGGAATGAAAAGAATTCCCCCATTAACTTTTACATCCACAAGTCTACTCAGAAAAATAGCAAGTAACATTGCAAGTAATAATGTCATAAAGATAGATATCTTGAAGATCTAGACAAAAGTATAAGCAAGAGAACTCCCAAGAAATTATCATTTAAAGACATATGTATTGTGGAATAATAATGATCTACTTTTAATGTGGAGTAACAAACATAGAACTACATGCAACTTCATCACAGATGTACATGAAGCAGTAGATTGACCTTTTAGTATATAACTCAATATTGATAAATCATCCATATAGGCAAGTCTCTTCATATTAAAAACATCAAAATACAAAATATCTATTGTTTGGAACAAAATATTTCTGTTATGTTTATTTTCTAGAGATGTCCCTGATTGAAAAATATCAGAGGGAAAGAGGGAAGACAGGTCTCACTTGTTTAGTCTTGGGGTCAACATCAGCAGCTGAAGAACAAACTGAACAACTTTCATTCCTAGCAACAGCAAAGGATTCATGTATTAGAAATAAGGCTGCTTAAGGTTCAAAATATTTTTCTCAAATATCATCCATGAACATTATCCATCCAGATAAAAGCACATACAAAAAGTTAAAAAGTTCAGCACATAATTGATCTCATGATAGTTTTGTCATACAATCAGCATGGCACTCAATGATGACTTTTCCCAGTTCAGAAGAGATCAAAAGAAGTATAAATGGAAAAGTATCAATTTTCACTGAAATCGAATTTAAACCAGATTGGTTAATTTGAATAATCTATAAGATCGATCAGGAAAGCAGCTAACCATCAGAAACCTTTGCATATCTATAAATTTTGTACCAAATTATTCTTCTAAATTCTAGAAATTGATTTTCCATGAGAGCAAACATAACTTTGCTACCAGCAGGCCTAAAGTTTTAGAATGTGGTTAATTTGGAAATAATACAAAGTAAAATTTGAACCACAAAGCTCAGGACACCTTGAACTTGAAAACCAAGGCAGTCCTTGAGTACGTAAAGGCTATAGTTGGACAATAGCTAATTTTAGTACAGTTAAGGAGGAAGGTGAAACTTACTTTTGCAGCAGATTCTGTAGTTCATTGCATCTGTTCAAGGCATCATCATGGCCCCTCTTTTCTACTTGAAGTTCATTTTCCAAAGTTTCTGCTCTTGATCGTAGAAGGTTCACCTCAGCTTCAAGCTCACTTGCACGACTTTCAAGTGCTCTGTATGACTCTGCCATACATTTAAGTTGAGTCTCCGCCAAGTTGTTTGAATCTTTGGCATAGGTTAGCTGTGACTTAATTTCAGCCAGAAGTTGCTCAGTCTCCCGTAACTGAGACTTGGTTATTTCCAGATTTTCAGAACATTTGGCTAAATCTACAGCCATGCTCTCCTTCGCCAACTTTAATTCTTCAAACTCCTCCAGAGAAATCTTGCATGAAGTGCCATTTGGAACATAGCTTGACATTAAATTTCCATCATCAGGCACCTCAGGATTAGAGTTAGGACTAGAAACGTGATCACAATTATTTTGATATCCTTCCCCTGATGAATCCTTGTCAGCAACCTTATTCTCTGGTAATGCAACTTTGTCTATGCAATCAGGACTGCTGATCTCTGTTTCACAGCCTTTAAAACCAAGGAGATTGAATCTAAGTTCACCAGCCTTAGCCAATACATGTGAGAGGCCAAAAACAAAATCAGTCAAACTTGATTCACTGGATAAAACTTTGTTAAAGGTGACAGAAAACTCCTGAATCTTTTCATCCAGAGCATTGCCATCGACAGATATAAGATGAACTGCCATCGCTTCTTTGCCCAGGAAAAGAACAAAGTCATGAATTTGAGAAATGGCAGTTGCCAACTCCTGGCTCAGTTTGTGCAGGGTTTCTATCTTGCTATCTTCGGACAAACTGATTACCTTTTCTCCCGTTTTGCCAGCATCTTCAGGAGAGGTCTGCCCATTTAACATAGCATCAGAATGTACTTCATCTGAAACACTACTGCCCGAATTATGATGGAGACTATCACAAGCATCTTGCACGACAAGTTTGACCTCACCCAAGATTTTCCCTATTTCAGCATCCTTTGACACATTCTCAAGCAACTTAGAGATTCTTGACTGGAATCTAATTAGTGTTTGCTGGCCTGGATCAAATCCAGAATCCCCAGCAGACAATTGAAGTTGAGAAGACACATTATTAACCAACACATCCAAATCCCGATGCCCTTCAGACTGAGTATCTTTACAAGATGAGACCTCTCCTGAAACATCACCCTTTACAATTTCAGATCTTTTACCATTTGCACAATCAGAAGTAGTGATGGCACCATTTGAATTCAGACAAGCTAACTTCTCCATCTCTAAGAAATCATCCATAAGCTCCAAATTGTTTTTGTTTTCAACTTTGCTAGATCTCTCACCATTGGTTTCCTTCTTGAATTGAGAGAACTCAGAGATCAACCCTGTTGCCCAAGAATTTGCACAACTTCGATTGTCATCATTTCCATCCTCAGAAAGAGAGGTCAAGCTAGGTGGATTGCTTACATTTTGGCTAGAGTAGCCTTCAACAGAAACTTGGACGGTAGATTTTGGGAAACTTTTCTGTTGATTGCTGCCTATTTGTGCTTCTAAACTTTGAAGCCTGCTTGTTGTCTTGGCACATAGATTCCTAGAATCCTGCAGCTCACTGTTACGCATTGCCAAAGCTTCTTTCAGCATTTTTGTCTCTTCCTCCATCGCAAGTAACCGTTCTGTGAGAAAGTCGTTCTCTTTATGCAATTTCTGAGTACAGTCAAGCGAAAATTCAGACACTGCAGAAAGATGTGGACTAGAAGGCTTAACAGGAGACCTCCTTAAGCGAGAGTCTCCATATTCTCGCCCCAAACTCTCAACCTCTAGTTTCATTTGGGCTAATGCAGCAGGGCCTGGTAACTTTTTCCGCACAAGACCACGTAACCTTTGGCACTCTGCTTCAAGCTTAGCTATTTTTTTCACTCCTTCCATATGCTGCTTGTTAGCTGCGTCAGCAGATCTCACGCTCATATTCTTTTCTTCATTGCGAATCTCCAGCTCTTTGGCAACAACATGGAGTTCATACTTCAGTGTATTTATTTCCCTTTCACATGATTCAATATTGCTCTTTAAAAGCTCGATTTCAGCCTCAGCTTGTGATTTCTCTTCGCTTATTTTTATTAGCATGTTAGATCGCTCCTGCAGCGACCTTGTAATTGCCACATTTTCAGCTTCAGATCTAAGGAGTTGCTGATCCAAGTTAGCTATCTTAGCCTCAAGCTCCATCCTAATCTTGTCCAATTGCTTTGCCTTGGTTGTAACAACTTCCTGCAATTTCTGTTCATGTTCTTCCTTCAAATTCCGTATTTGCCGCATGCACTCTTTAAGAGCACCATCCAAATGTGAAGCTCTATCTTCGACAGTGAGCTTTGACAATGTGACAGATTCTAGATGATTTTTCAATGCCAAAGCCTCTGCTTCAGCCTTTTCCCAACCTGCAGCAAAAGGTTGAGGTTAGGTTATATTCTAGAGTATTGATGTTATCATTTCTCTGTCTAGGAGATTGGAACCATGGTCATACCTGATACAGCTTCTTCCGCAACTTTAGCGTGCTGTTTAACAAGATTCTCCTTAGTTGTCATCTCAGATTGTGCTGCAGACAGATTTTCATTCAGTTCTTTAATTTGGTTCTCTAATTTCTCAACTTGCTGCTCATATGTCTTGGCTTGCTCATCGTACATCTTAACTTGCTCTTCATATGTCTTAACTTGCTCCTCTAAGCCAGTTAGATGAGTGTATGATTCAACCGAAATCTGAACATAATTTGGCTTTTTGTAGTTGCCCTGCTTAGATTACAAGGAGGACAAAAAAAAAAATAGAAATAATACATTAAGAAATAGAACTGGGAAAAAAGAACGTTATTAAAATAATACCAGAACTTGATTTCCTAAATGGATATTATACTAGCAATTGGAAGAATTTGTTCTATATCATTGTAGCATCTGGACATATAGCTTGAGTTCATGCAAAGTGAGGTTAAAAAGCTGACCAGGTTCTGATGAGTAAATGATATGGAGATTTATCAAAAATGACATCCAACAATGCGAATTATTGGCTCACTAGTCATGACCAAATCCCCAAAAAGTAGCTTCTAATAAGAAGATTCTATTCCTAATCAATGGCTGAGAAAAGAAATCCATGAGAAACAATCAACAAAAGGAAGGTAAGAAAGAAGGCCACAGTTATGCCAGGAACTAGAAGTATGAAGGCAAAAAAATTAATAAGACCTTATTATCTCCCTGTGATCCACCTGATGTCAAATTGATACCGCCGGGATCTGCTGCACCGGCAGCTTTCTCAGACTTTTCAGATGACTTCTTCTTCCAGGGCCAACTCCGGCGGTCCATCTCACACTGCAACTCACAAAATAAAAGAAATTGAAAATACAGGAGATAAATAAGAATAGTATGACGAACATAGGAATATTACTTTAGCTGATGATACTAAGTTCTAATCGGTACAACAAGTTTGAACCAGAACATAACTTGAGTTCAAATAAACCCAGAAAAAGTACGGAACAATTAAATTTGGATTCAACAGAGAAAGATCAGAATGTACACTGTTACGACCCCGTCAGTCCCATCAACATGTTGAAGCTAATCCTAGGAAAAACTGCAAGACCTACCAGACATGCATTGTCGGAAATATATCTACTCATCAGACGAGAACAAAACGTAACAATTGGCACAAAACAGACATAGCATCCGAGGAGCATCCAAAGTTATTGCTAATGATGTTTGATTTAAGAACAATAAAGCAAGTTAGAACACAAAGGAACAATCCTTCCGAAGTTCAGGCACTTAATAAATAAGTACTTAAGACTTAAGAGACACGATCGGTTAAAGTGAAACTACAGTGCATTTTAGTAAGTTTATGCTCGTACAAGTCCAAGCTCTGTAAGATTGTAACATGAAACACGCAAAAACTGTGGCGGCGACTTCTGATTTGCTAAACCAAGATCTAACCACGAAGTTTATTATGTAACTTGTGAGAGAAAACAAAACATATATCAGGAAGACAGGGAGGGATAGTCAATGATTTTAAAATACGAGAAACGACGCAGAAATAGTTCCAAAAAATTTTTAAAAAAAAAGTCGAGATATTTATCCAATGTGAGATGGGTTAGAAGAGCTGTTTCTTCGGTTAAATTTTGAAACAAAGACAAAAACAGAAGTACCAAGTATGTATGACTTTTTGTGAAGCAAAACTGGCAATCTGATACGGAATCACAGTGAGAAAGAGAGCTGAGAAAGCTATTGAAATCCCAAAAAAAAAGACACATTTTAGCAGGTAAGTGAAAATGGCCACGCACGAGCTCCAATTGATGAATCAGAGCTGAAACCAAACGATGTTTATAACTGAAAATGGAACAAACCCAGATGAGAATCACATTCCTTCCTCCACCGACACCAACCCGAAGCACAATCTTGACTTTGAAAGAAAGAAGCCAATGGTTTTTTAGAAAAAAACCAAATTGTTGGCTATCGAAAAGAAGAAACAAACAAGCGACACGTCGCCCCTTTATCTCCTTTTTTATCACTTACCCAGAAACGACACAACAGCACTCCAGAGTTCTGAAGTGCGAGAAATGGAAATATGAACTCACCGAGAGAAATGTAGCTCCAAAGAAAGACTCTCTAGATTGACGAGTCACCACTCGGTCGCTTTCCTCTAAGAAAATGAAGATCCAAATTTAGAGATGGTGGGTTGTTGAGATGGTCGTGTGATAGGGGAGAAAGCAAAATGGGTAGTCCAGAGTGACGGCCGGCGACTACGTCGCAGTGGCCGGAAAATATGGTCGTGGTGGTGGTAGTGGAAGTGAGAGAGAGAAGTTAAAATATTCGGTTCGAGGTGTCACTTAAAAGGCAAGACGTTGGAAAAGCTCCAAATCAATCAGCTTTAAATTATATACATTAGATAAAGAAAAAATATTTTAAAAACAAGCTAGTTTAAATTTAATATTTTAATAAAATTATTGGTGCATTTACTATTTATTAAAATAATAGTATCTCAGTAATTGGAAGTGATGGTCATGGCTCAATTGACTAATTTGCCCTTGGACAAAACGAAAATATGACGATAAAGTCCCCAACGCTTGCGGCAGAAGCAATAGCTTAGCTGTATAGGATATTTCGAATAGGTTCTACAATATGTTATCTTATGGGGTTGTGAGCATCACGACACTTTGGACCACCGTCACATCTCGCATAATCAAACCTTAATCGCATGTGATGTGCCACTGCATGGAGCTTTCACGCATCATAAGATCTGAACCGCTCATCAAACCATCTTACCTCTCACGTCCTTTTTTGTAACATGTAGAGAATTTCCGGTCCCCTTCAATTTTTATTAGCATGTAATGACTCATATTAAGGATTTGGTTCCATACCCCTTTATAAAACCTTATAGAGCGCTCAGTGATATCAGAGCCTGCGAAGGATTATCAATGTAGTCAATCTTTTTTTGTATTTTTTATAAAAAGATTAATTCTGTTATTTGAATTTATAATCTTCTAGTCATAAAAGAGCAACTTTTTAAAGTTATATTTATGTGTAATATTTATTTAATTTAGGAAAAGAAATTAGTTTTGACATTTGACCGTGGACTATGGAGATTTTAGGGTGATTACAAGTTTCGTAGCTATGCTCCATTTGCTTGAGAGGGGCAATGATAACGTGTAGCTCATCCTTAAAACTCAATAGCAATTTGGCCTAATCGATTGACTAGGAAGAAACTCTGTCTACACAAAACCATGTAATGATACCGACAAATGGTAATGTTAGCCACCTGGAGGTCACTCCACGTTATGGACTAGGCTGGTCTTGCCTGCATTGGAACATCGTGTGTTAGGCTGTTAGCAGACTTTTGAATCCCTCAAAGCTTGTCGGAACAGGAGCGTTTGGTCGTGCCTTTTCCACTTCAAATATCGATTTAGCATAAGATTTCCGTACAATTAGTAGTATACAAAATTTAATGTAAAGCCGAATTCGCTTCATTAGTACGTTACAGAGGCTAAGAGCCTAAGACCCGTCGAGGTACTACAACTCTATATACAATAGCACTCAAAGCTATTGAATCCTACGTTTCATAGAGTAAGTCGAAAAGCCTTCCTACCAAAAAAGTTATAAATTTATATTTATAATTAATTAAGTTTAATTAGTCGCTTTATGTTAAATTATTAAACACGTAATTTTCAAATGTAATATATTTAATAATTTATTTAATGTGTATTTTTAAAAAATAACTATACATTTTTTCAATTATAAAATTTTTATATAACTGAAATCTTTTTTAATAAATTGAGTGACTTTTACTATTCTCTTGCATAAATGAAATCATCGTCATATCCAATTCGAAGTTCTGCAATGAAGTGAAGTTTAGGAAGGTCTGAAAGTACACAACCTTATTCCTAAATAATAGAGAGACTATTTTTAGCAATATTTTAAAAATCAGACCGGTGTTTGAACCGAAGAAGCAACTGATTCAATGATCAATGGTTCAATCGGAATTCAACCGTGATCGAACCGGTGATTAATAAATATATAAAATTTTATTTTATATATTATATATAAGATAATTT
>JANVCQ010000002.1:942922-961589 GCA_025531925.1 Erythroxylum plowmanianum
TTTAATTTTAACTATATTTTATTTTGTAATAAAAATTATTTATACATATAAATATTATTTAAAATATATTAAACAATGTGTAAAACACAATATAATTTTAAATCATATAAAACATAGACAAAAATATATCTAGTCAAATCTTTTATGTAGATTATAATTTAAATAAACTAATATCGAAAATAAACATTAAAACACATTTAAAAAGTCAAATAATATTATATAAATTTCAAAATAAATATCTAAGTTGAGCAAATAGTTAAATACATAATAAACGAAAATATGAATTTGTGAGTATTACGAGATTATGTGTAAAACATAAGAGTAAACGGGATAAAAAATGCTCATCAATTGATCTGAAAAATCTACTAAAAAGCGTTTTTTTTAGAAACTCAAAATTTAAACTTTTTAAAAAGTTGTATTTTAACTGCCAAAAAAGTCATATCTATTAGAAGTATTTTTTTTATTTTACAGTTAAACATTGATTTTTCTTTTAAAAGACTTTTGTTATGAAGAAAGCTACTAATTAGTCTCCCAAAAGCTCATCCAATCAAATATTTAAATTTAGTTATTTTCAATGAATCGACTTATCGGTCATATTGAAGTTCAGACTAATTCGAAATTCAATTATTTTAAATAAAACAACATCATTTATTTAAAAGAGTTGAGTCTTTGATAACCATGAGCTTGGACAGTACATATCTAAATACAATTAAAAATAAATAGTTTTGTTTTTAAATTTTTTTAAAAATATTTTCAAAAATTTGGACTCATCCCTAATAATTTATATGTTCATTTTGAAGCCTAAGTAAGTAATCAAGCAATAAATATACTTTTTTTGTTCCAAGTCAAGCAAAAGTTGGCTCACCCATTCTTCTCATTTGGTTTTCAACTAAGATTGATAAGTAAAATTTAATAAAATATATATTTATAGATTATATAATATTACATGTGGCTTCTCTATTATTTAAGAATAAAGTTGCATATAGTTGGATATTTTCAATCACACATTTTAGCAAGAGTCTTGTTAAGTATTGTTATTGTTATTGCATAATTTATAGATTATATAAGTTTAAATCGCCATAAAAATTATAAATAATTTAAATTGTTGAATATTAAGAGTAGAAACACGTTGAAAATTTAAAAAATCAGTTAAATTAAATATGTTATTTAATTTAAAGTCATCAATTCATAAAACAATATAATATATAAATTATTACATTGTTTAATAATCTATTTAATATATATTTAAAATTGATAAAAGAGTAATATTTGTAAAAAAATTTAAAAAGTTATTTTATAAAATGAAATCATACATAGTTAAGGCATTTTAACTGTCTTGTAGGATTAATTTATCATGTAGTTTAATTTAAAACATGTTAAAAATATTAAGTGTTTATTTAATATACAGTAGTAATAATAATAAATATTACATTTTCCTACCAAGAAAAAAGATAGAAGGTACTAACAAAGTCAACATCCAGAGTGGATGACCCGACACCTGCACCAGCCAGGTAAAGCCACTTGTTACTGTCTACTTGATTAAAAGCAGAAGAGAGATAGGCATCTTTCATTGCCCCACATATCAAACCCTCTGTTTTAGTTTCTTTATTTTAATGTTATTATATTAAAGCTTATTTGATAAACTTAATTAGTTGTTAGCTTATTTTATCGGTTAATTTAATCATTAGATAACATCAGCTATTTATTAAAATTGTTTGATAAAATTAACTGTTTAATATTAGATGTAGATGTGTAAAATAACTTATAAGGACATTATTTAAAAAAATTTATAAAAACATGAATATTATATTTCTTAACATTTCGTTGAATATTTTTATAAAATTTTTATTTTAGATAATTAAATTTACAAAAATTAAGTTTATAATTTTAATAATAATAATCCAACATTAAATTCTCTATTAATATGAATGACGTAGCAAGCAACATTAATTAGTATTTTTTATATAATATTTATAAATTTTATTATTTAATAAATTAAAAATATTTATAATTATAGTATGAAACAAACACGGTATATAGAAGTTATATACTAAAATATTAATTTGATGTGATTTTTTATGTTCAAACTTAATATTATGGTATTGTTAAATATAAACTAACATTATAAAATTAAATAAGATTTAAAAGTTTAAGTAGCCTATTTAATATATTATTCCAAACTTTACGACATAATTGTACAATAAAAAAGTTAAATTTAAAAACACATAGAAGAAAAATAGAGAGTAAAGTGGAGGAAATTATTGTCAGTAGATAAACAGCTAATTTCAAAAACTCATTTTATGGAACTTTTAAAAATTAACTTATTGGGATTAAATAAGCTAATCAATAAGTCATTCACTAAACACATTAATAACTTTTTAAGATAGTCAAAAAAAAAAAGAAGAAGCTAATTTTTAGTCAAAAAAATTAAAAAAATACCTAATAAATTGTTTGCCATATACCCCCAAAATCTCATTTATGTAAATGTAACGACGATCAAAAATACTTACCTCTTTTTTATGAATAAGATTTAATAAAATAAGATAAAAAAAATTATATCCCCGTCTCCCGTTAAACTTCAATGTCAACGATGAGTGAAGAGGTAGGGTGAAGTATTAAATTTTCAGCGATACAAACTAGCTGGATATTAAATTCGTGGAGTACCAATCGCTAGGCAGGCAATCATATTGATAGGGAGACGGACTTCAATAGTACAGTCTTAATTATAACTGATAGAGAGACTTCATTCAGTAGATTTACAAGAAAAAATAGATATATATATACACATATATATCTATTAAAATAATAAAGTAATAATAATTAAAAATAAACATAAACATAAAATATAATAGTATTAAAAATAAATAATATAAAAATATAAAAATAAGTAATAAGATAAATAATGCAATAAATGTAGAGCAAAATACAAAAAAAAATCTTAATTTATCTTAATAATATTTATTATGAAAATCTAACCAATTTTTATAAAACAAAATAGATGTGTTAATATTTATTTAAAACATTTTTAAGACTGTTTAATTCAATTGAACTTTCAAATATTAATATTCTTATTTTGTCGGTTAATTCTTAAAACATTACTTATTATTGATTTTTTACTAAATTTAAAGTGAAATTTTAATATTTTTAATATCTATTTATAAATTTTTTTTTTTAAAACTAAACTTAACAATACCAGTAGATACCTCCCTGTATCATGGAATAGCTGCCTCTCTTGAATGGCATGTTCCCACTATACAAAACAAAACCCCAATCTTAATTGCCAACCAAATCGCATCAAAATCAATCTGGAAATGGGTGAGCGAAGTGATCGTGACAATTTGGTTTCATCTTCTTCCAGAATTCATCACCTGTAATGGTCAGGCAGGCAGATGATACGCAGCAAGATGCAACATGCTTCATTTCACTTCGTTCTTTATTAAGTGTCCAGAGTGAAAACGGCACCGTTGCGGATCAGTCGGAAGCATGCTTAGTCTTTAATCATCGAAACCGACACCGTCGGCAGAGAGATGAGAGCAATGTGAAGCCCTAAGACACAACACATCATAAACACCCCACCTGTCGACATAGACAAGCGATGCATGCATCGAAAACAATATCCCCACCTATTAATAATATCCTTTAATTTTAAAATTTTATTAAAATTCAAAAAAATAAAAGTCACCGTTATGGATGCTAGTTCCTTGTACATTTATTGTGGTTGTTAGCAAACGACAAGTGTCCATGGTTAAAACGAACCGCGTTTTGCTCGTGCTTTAATTTAAGAGTCCGTATTGTACTTTTTCTTTACCGTCATCCTCCAATCACACGTAATTATCCTAAAGTTCGGTTAATTGAATTTGATTGAACAGAACTCAATTTTATTTGACTAAACATGACTAGTGTCGAAAACGTCCACGTATGGTTCTGTATAGTTCATTGCCTGAATTTGGACAGCATTGTACGACATTAGTTTAGTTAAAGGGTTACTGTTTCCAAACTGACCACATACCTTAAAGCTTAACAAGCTAACAACTTCCAACTAAATAAAACCACTATTCCCCACTAATCAATATAGTTATCCCATGCTAATCTTCAAACAAACTGTGATTACTGAAAGCGAAAGCCTTAATTATCAAATAACTAACATGGGTCTTGCGTACGTACGTGTGAAGTGAACTGCTCAATCTGTTAGGCACTGTGTCGTTTTCTTGCAACAATAAAGATATCAATGCCCGAACTTAAAACAACTGTCTCAAGGTTAGATTAGAACCAAACATATAACTTTAAACAAGTTGTGCTGTTGTGATTAATTATTGTTAAAAAATCTTTCCAGTTCTTTGGAACTTCCATTAGGGGGATTTAATAATTACTCATCGTGTCAACGTCAGATTATAGTAATTAACGACCCAACCGCGCACTTTTAAAAACCATAATTATTATTTTAATGATCAGTGGATGGGGGCAGTTCGATTGCACACATTTGTCGCGAAAACTGTGAATTCTACGATGAAACATACTCATAAAACCAACAATCTTTAAGAGCATCTTATAAATTTTTAAAAATTTATAGTAAGTAATGTCAAAAAAAAAAATTAGAGTAAGTGTTTAGTTAATGTTTCTAAATCTACTTTATAAATACGGAGAGTTAGTGTTTATTTGGATGGATTTATATCAATAGAGCTTTTGCCAGTAAACTTTATTAAGAAGAGCTTTTCTAAGAAGCTAGTTGATTGTTTGACTGTCAATTAAAAAACAACTTTTTTGAAAAAACTTCATATAATAAACTGTTTGGTAACATAAAAATAAAAATACTTTTATTAATTTTAACTATATTTTATTTTATAATAAAAATTATTTATGCATATAAATATTATTTAAAGTATATTAAACAATATGCAAAACACAATATATTAATTATTATATAACTTTAAACCGTATGAAACAAAAATGAAAATATATTTAACCAAATCTTTTATATGATTATAACATAAGTAAAACTAATATAAAAAAATAAATATTAATACATACAAAAAAGTCAATAATATTATATAAATCTCAAAATAAACGTAAAGATAAGTTTGTGGGTATTGTGAAAATTATGTGTGAAACATAAGAATAAAAGAGACTAAAAAATATACTCATTAATTAATATGAAAAATATACCTAAAAAAGTATTTTTTTCAGAAGCTCCAATTTGAAAGTTGTATTTTGACTGTCAAAAAAGCTATATCTACTAAAAAAGTATTTTTTTATTTCACAACTTTATAAGGCTTTTTACGGTGAAAAAAATGTCACTCTCCAAAAATTTAACCAAACAGACACTTAGAGAAAGAGAGTTAATGGTTTTAAAGAAGATAGAGTTACTTTTTTAGATTCAAATTATTTGTCTCGTTTAACTAATTCTTATCTTATTTTATTAAATTTCATTAACACATTTATGTAAAATTCACATAAATATATGAACCTGATTAAGTAACACAGAGGGAGAACATCTTAACATAAACATGGTACTCCAACCCTGTTTTTTCCTCTATTTTTAATTCGGGTGGGCACCTAATGCTAGAGGGAAAATCCATTGCCAGCTAGAATGATAGTATCTTCACACTTAAAATACGCACCTTTGTATATTGTATATTAAGCAACCGGTACCAATTGGTGATGTTGGCTTCTTCTGCTTGGACGTTAAACTTGGAATATAGTAACCATAAATCTTCAAGTTGGGAGACCCAGTTAGTTGTACATATTAATACAATTTAGGTCAAAGATATACACTTTCTATACAATTTTTTAAAAAAATTAGTAGTCTTTGATTTTTTAATAGTTTTTAAGTTTTGAGAAAATTAATTATCTACTAATTAGATGTAAGACTGTGTATTATCGAATCTATTCAAACTTCGCGTATCAACGAGATTCATATTGAATATTATTGTTGTAGAAAAATTAATTCTCTTAAGTTTTGATTAAAAAATAAGAATAAAATATATGTTACATAAATATCACGTATAAATCAATTAGATATTATTTACATTATTATTTACATGTTATTTTAATGCAAATTTTAAACTTAAAATGAAATAATTAAATCAATAATTTATTATGATTATGTTAAATTATTAATTTAATTTTAATTTATAAAAACTAAATTACCCATTCAATCCAAATAGTAATTATAAGTTTCAAACATATTTTCACGTTCTTTGAATCGAAACAAACCTTCACTAATGACATGTATCATTACCTTAACTTGTACTTAGGCAAGGCTCTAAAGTATAGGATTAGAGGCGCCAAAAAGTGTAGATTTCGTTTTACACAGACAAGGATGAGGAGCAGAGACAAGTAGGAGTGGCCTAAATGGTTCAATCTTTTCACTTAAGACTTTCTTTTTGAAGAGGTCTTGAGTTCAAGTTATGCTAAAGAAGAAGAAATGGGAATTGTTCTTGTCGTTGGAAACGAGGCGTCCGTAATTGATTCGATCAAGGAGTTTTGTCCAGTGTGAAAGTTTGAGCTACTAAAGAACATAGGGATTGATGAGAACCTGATGTTGAGCAGAACCAATGATCAATCATCAGCTGAACAATCAAGTATGTGAAGATTTCTTGTGCGCAGAAGTGTACAAGCTACGTAAGAACCTGAGGGATCTTTGGAGTTCCAGAATTTACCTCATCCAGGATCTTTAAGGTAGGATCTTAGAGATTTAAGATTAATCCGACTAAATTGAGATACCTAATAAAATTTAAAAAAAATTGAGGAGCCGAGTAGTGGAGAGTACTAGCTAATGATTCCAAAGGAAATAGTGGACGAGAAATGATGATAGGAATGGAGGAGCGTCTCTTCCTCTAGTCACTCATCACCGCATTTGAAATCCTTCTTCTCTGATCTTACCTATTCTGGTAAAATATTTTATAACCTTTGCTTTGTTGGCACGAAAGAAGAACTTTGTTTACATTGTACCCAATTTCGGAAGGACCCACCTTTTATCATACAAGACAAGACAGCTTTAATTACCCATCAATGTAGTAGAAAAGTTTTTATTCTTTCTTTTTTTTTTCTCCCACATCTCTTGGATTCGATCTACTTTTGTTGTCTTGTCCCTCTAAACTAATCACTTTTCCTCAATTTCGCTTCTCTCCATGTGGATTGTGTTTTTTTCATTCTCTTTTGCCTTATTGGTGCATAGGTGGCGATGGATCGTGAAGTTATAATCATCACATTGGTTTGCCCTGTTAAGTTTAGTCCAAAGTTTATTAATAAAACTAAATGAAAATTTTAGGGCACAGATAAATTAATAAGGAGTTCTTTTGATTTAAGTGAGGTCGTAGGTTCAAACTTGCCCACATATATGTAGCTGTTTAAAATTTGAAGCTAAAGCTTTATCTCCCACAAGGAATCTATCCGGTTCGAGCGGGAATTAGTTTGAGTGTGGATGATTTAAAGATATCTTTCTATAGTTGGGATCCTCATAAAACACCTCGTAGACAACTAAAAAATAAAATAAAATGAAATAGATAATATTATTCTATCAATTGAGATGAAAACTTATAATAAAATATAATGAAATGAGATAAAAGAGGAGAGTTTTATATTGCATTTCATTTTATCATAAACAGTAAAAATAAAAAACCTTTGAATTTAAAAGTTTACGATAGAATATAAAATAATAAATAACTTTTCACTATATTTCATTATAAATCTTTCTTTTAAACAACATTTAATTATATTACATTATGAATTCTTACATTCCTCTCAAACAACAATTTTATAATATTACGTCCATTTACATTTTATTTCATTATATCCTATTTCATTATATTAAAAAACTTACGTCTGACCAAACATAACGTAATATATTATAGAACTAACCCATTCATCTCATCTTGAAATGGGAGTTGTCTTTGGGTAAGGTTTTTATTTAAGTCGTAAGTATGGGCCATAGGAAATAATTATTTTTCATTTTTAGACGGAGTAGTATAATAAAATCACTATTAATATAAAACAAAATAAACATTTATTGATAATGTCAAAAAAAACATTTATTGATACATACTTTAAAACATATTTAATGCATAATTATTATAATAGTTATTAAATTTTTATTTTAAAAACATTTTCACTCGAATATTCAAATTATGTAAAATTAGGTCAAGGTCGGTCATTTTTCTTTAACATTCAAAATTTGACTTATCTTTGAACTAAATTTTTATTAAGGCAATAAGTATGGGTTAAAGAAAATGAATTATTTTAAAATTTTAGACCGAGTGTTAATGTACTTATGATTAAATTTAAATAATTAAATTGTTACTAATATGGAATTAAAATAAGTATTTACTAATTTGTATTTTATAATTTTATTTAATAAGTAAAAATAACAATTATGAAAATTTTATGTTGACACAAAAATTAAGTTGTGGACTTAGAGATGACAATGGATCGGACCGAGCCTGAACCCCGATCCGCCCTAGCCCATTTTGACTACAAACTACCTAATCTGTGGCCCGATAAGCCTAAGGCAAGTCGGGCAGCCCTACTCAATTTATCATTTTTTAAAAATTAAAAATTGACATCGTTTTGTCACTTTTGATCGAGCCATAAGTTGTACGACCCTAGCTTGTGACCCGATCAGGCCAAGAAATACTGACCCGTAGCTCGGTCAACTTTGGTCGAATTGTCAGGCCTATGTCGATTATTCAAATTATTTAAAATTATGTTAAGGTTTAGCATTTTCCTTCGATATTCAAAACTCCAAGTGCATTTCTTACTTTTGACTATTTCATCGTAAAGTAAATGAATTATGTATAAATAAGTAAAAGATTTTAAAAAAATTAGTGACTCATGACGCACCGTTTAGGCCTCACTGCCATTGGTGGCAGTTAAATACTGAATTCCTACTACCATAAATTACCATGTACAATGATTAGATTAGAAACAAGAACCCCAATCGTGATGTAAAACGACGACACGTTTGCGACTAGCATTTATAGTGATGGACGAAAGAAGATCTCGACCGTCTCATAGTTGGTACGGGTGCATCTTCAGCTGGGGCTTTTGATGCGGACGTAACTGATCAGCCGATCCGTGCTAGGCCCCGACTCGTTATTGATTTGGGTGTCTCATTCTCCGTTCTTAAATAGCGGGCACACTTAAAAAAAAAAAAACCGTTATTTACTATTTTTTAATATTATAAACCAAATTATATAAAACCTGAATATTCAGATATTAAATTAAAATTTTTAATAAATGTAAATTTAATATATATATATATTTATATTTATTAGAAACTATCAAAAACCAAATTCAATATTTCCGTCTTTCAATTTATAAAATTTTAGAAAATTTCTCTAATTTTTGAAAAATACTTATTCTAATTTTTAGTTTTCTAAAAAAAAATTTCTATTGGACTTTGGTTAAAAAAACTATAAAATACACATACTATGAATTAATCAAATACAGCAATCCAATTAAACTCTTAAATTAGATTTGGACTAATTGAATTTGAATTGAATTAATACATTTGAGATAATTATAATAAACTATTAGATAAAGTTAGATTTAGTTATTTCAATTCACTATAAGAGTTAAGTTAAATCATCATGTAAATAACATTTAATTAGTCAACGTCTGATAATTATACCAAATGTATTTTATTATTATTTTAATACAAAGTTTAAGAAAATATTTTAAAAAAATTAAAATCTTTCATAAATTATTTTAAAATTTTTAAAATTACGTAAGAACTCTATATCATTTATTATAATTAAAATATTTCATCTTTCTCTCTCTTTATATTATAACTTGGGTACTTCAAAATGCATTAAAGCCTCGTTTGGTTAGCCACCAATCATATATTATTTTAGCTTATTTGTTATTTTCAATTGTTTGACCCGTCAAACAGCTAATAAAGGTGTTTCAAGAGTAGCATATTTATTGGCTGATTTAAAACAAACAATCAAAAATAAAAACGCTCTTATATAGAAGCGTTTTCTGCCAACACCCAAATTTTAAATATCAAAAGCCAATTGTGCTCTTTAAATTTTATTGTTAAGTTGCGTAAAATCTTACTATTTAAATTCTATTCTTTATTAAGTTACAATTAAATACCACATGCGTCATATTTTTATTAGTTCTAATATACAACAATTTATGATAAGTAGGACAACCTAGACGAGGTTCTTAAAGACCCACGTTTTTTAAGAACAGTATTTGTTTTTATAATTATTTTATGTAGTTATAGATTAGAAATAAAATGTTAACCTTAAACGAAAATGAAAATAGAAAAAGTTGTATAAATTTGTCATATATGATGAACGCGACTTCTCTAAAATCTAAATTCTTATAAGAATATTTAACGAAATACTAAGATATATAATATTCATACCCTTATAATTTTTTTTAAAGTCATGTCTTCATAAGTTATTTTACATATAAATAATTAGCACTAAACAAGTAATTTTACCAAATATCTCTAACAAACAATTAATACAATTCGTTAATCAAATCAACTGATATGGTCAACTATCAACTAACTGCAATCAATTAATTATCAAACACGACCGACTACAATTTCACTCCAAGTTTTTTTTTTCCAGCTTCCTTTTCTTTTTTTTAATGTCAAAAGTAACATGAAATTAAAAAAAAAAAAGAACAAAACAATCATGAGGCGAGTGAAAGAGAACACATACATACTGTTTCCTAATCCTCACGTTCTCAAGTGGGAGATTCGATAGTTGATGGTCTCAAAGTGAAAGTAAAAATATTCTTATTCCAGCACCGTAAGGCAGCCATCACGTTATCGCCCGGAAGTGGTCCATTTGGTAATAGGGCCAAGAGCTTTCCACTTACATTAATATTGGTTAGATGAAATTAGTTTTTAATAATAAAAATTATTAAATTAAATTAAACTTAAAATTTAAAAACCGAGCCGAACTGAAAAATTAACCGATTCAAACTATTAAATCGGTTTAATTTTTGAAATATTGGACTGAATTGTCATACCTTCAGGTGTAACTTGTAGTAACTGTGTATGGACATAGGCACATCCTGCGTCAAGATCTATGGGCATCAGGGGACCAGTAACGTTGTTCATGACCAAAGCAGATGAATAAAGATAAGTTAAACAGGGTCCTGTCAGATTTATAGTTTGTTATAGCCAATAAGCGATCTTGAAAAGTATATCTTATCGGATCTTTCGTCACCTAGTCGATGTACTGGGATGGGGTTAAGTTAGAAGAAGGAGGAGGAAGATGCCAAACTCGTCACATTCCACTCACTTCCAGATCAGGTGGTCCAGTTGCAATTTTCCTCAAGTCTACGGACTCCAAACTTGTCCTGTCCTAAAGAAAGCATGCTTCATAATACTAACCTCTTCTCGTTTGTTGGTTTGTTTGTGGAGGTTACATTAGTTACTGGCGTCATGCGTGTTCTGTTCTGATCTGATCTGGTCTGGTCTGGTCTGGTCTGGCCTGGCCTGCAAGTTTTGGACAGCACAGGGTGCACTAAAGTGGTTCACATGCTACCCACTAACTAGGTATATGCTCTTCAGAGTTCTTACAGGCGTTTTGGTTAGCAGCACCAAATATGGTTAGTCTTGAGTCAGTCATTGAGTCACTGAATTGTAGACCAAGACCCATTTGTATGTAAACGGACACCTAAATGTTTGAGCCTAGATTGCCAGGTTCCAACAGTGATTTTAATGTAGTCAATGTTGTCCTGAAATGAGCAGTCTTCTGAATGTTTTAACACAAAGGAATCTGCTAAGAGATGTCTCCTCAATTGTAGTTCTAGGGATCAAGATTCCTTGATGCAAGTACACACCTGTGTGTTTTCCTCTATTGATTGACTTAACAGAGTATCAGCCACAGACTTGTTATCATCTCTATTATTGTTATATTCTCAAATAACAAGAGAGAGGAACTTGATACGTTGGACCTAGGCCATCAACCTGATGAAAGTTTCAATCTCCAAGAAGGACTAGAAAACCATTAACCATGGGCTTGGGCTTGGGCTTTACTGTGGGTTGGGTTGGACACAATTTTGTCGTCTAATTAAAGGTTAGCTTAATAAGTTCCTTTCATATATTTATTTATGAAAATATAAAAGATAAATTTATATCAATATCAAGTTGGAAAGGGTGGCTACTCCCGTTTCTGTATATCACCCTGTACTCGAGACTATCCATCCATCTATTAAATCCCATAACAGATACCCTAGCTGGAGGGTTTCGAGATATTAAGAAATCAACAACTAGATGATAGAACAAACCTCTACATGAGATCTAAGATACACGAAGAAAATTAGAAATTAAGACCTCAGTTATACTAGTCGAGACACAAGTCCTTTTTACGGGCATAAACTCTTATGACTTGCCTCTTAGGATCACCAATTATTCCTATATAACTCAACTTAAACGTGATCATAGGTGCAATACTTTCTCATGTACATGGTCCTTATAAAAAGTTAAGTGCATAGCAAATTTGTATCTTTACGTGGCAGAAGTAAATTTAATGAAGATAAATATTTAAATGTACCGTATTTTATTTAATTTTAAGGTGTTATTTTATTAAATATTTAATTTTAAGTTGATAGTTCACATAATTGTTAATTTAAAATAATAAAATAGGCCTAATCTTATCCCACGAAAATAATTGTACGGAAAAAGCTAACTTATGCATTAAAGCTGACTTTCATTATCATTGAAAATGAAAGTGAGAATTCTCCACTAATACTAGTGGATCCACAAGCTATGGTAAAGATTTGTTGACAAAGAAATGCACTACACCAATACCAGAGGCAAAGACACCATGAAAAGTCAAAAACCTTAAAAGGACGATTTGTTACGTATAAAATCTGTTTAGTAACTTGTCATTTCCTATAAAGATTGTCCTCTTGGACCTGTCCCTTTCTCGATGCAACATATTTTAACCCCAACCAGAACCACAGCCAGTGATTTTACAGCTTTTGACCGAACCGCTGGCCCAATACCCACCTTTGGGTTAGTGGGTTTTGATCATTTCTCAGATTCAGACTGACACCTCCCCTTGCTTTTGTACATAACTTTTACCACATGGGTGATTCTGCGTGCTATACTGCTATGGTCTGTTGAACAGAAAGCCTAGTCGTGGGGCATCTAAGTCGATGGGATCGTTTTGGAATTTTAGTTTCTTTTTTGGTTCTAGAATTGAGTTTAGATCAAGAATAGGTTGGATTAGGAATGATTGGTGCACTCCATAATTTCTCTACAATGTTTCCATCATAACCAATTAAGATAAAAACAGGGACTCAATTATAGTCTGTCATTACTCTGTTCCTCTGTTTTCGGTAGCTTCTAGCTTTCGACTCCGATTCGAACCCGGGATGACTCGGTGGATAACTCACTGCACCATCTTTTGCCATCGCCATGGATTCTCCAGAGGCAATATCAGTGACTCAGCCCCATCAATTCACACCCCAATTTCCCCCAAATAATGACAAGTAAAACTCTAAAAAAGAAAAAAACTCATTTTCCCTCTTTTTACATATGGTAAGTAAAAATCCCATAAAACGGGTAACTCAACTGAGTCAAATGAGTATAAACTCGGTATCTTTATGGAGTATATACTGTGAACCCTCAGTCAAAGCAATAGGAGCCTTTGCTAACTCCGGCTGAGTCGATCCCGGGTCAGAACTGGATCGTGTTTCTCTGGCTCTTTATATTCATGAACACGTACGTACCGACCAAACACTAGGTGGCGTCAAACTTTTACCAGAATGTCCTATCGCTAAACCCATGAAGCAACGGCCGTGATTCAGTCCAGAGCTCAACCTTATTCTTTAAACCCAAGTTGCAATATCTATGGACGTCATCGAGATTTGCGGGTCGGGTCGACTTTCCTGACTCGGACCGCGAAATGTACCGGATTGCTTCCTCAAACACCGACTCGTCGCACGGAATCGCCAAGGGACCCGTGTTGGTGAAGCCGTACTCTTCTTCGGCTTGTAGGAGGAGCTTCACGAAGACGGGATGGTTCAGGTACGCCGCGCGTACGACAAATCTAGTGCAATTGGTGCCCACACAGACCGCCACGTGTCCCGCAGGAACATCGGACAGTGTCCTACCGGCTGACATGCGAGCCTTGTTCCTCCAACGCCGAAGCATTTGGCGGAGTCTCACAATATGGCGAATTCTGCTGCATTTTCCGAAACCAACCGACATCTTCCAGGAAAGTTCTCAACTTTGACGGAAAATACGAGAAATAACTGTAAAATCAGTTACTAAGATTTAGTTAGTTTCTGATCTTTCTTGTGTAGCTGATGAAGAAAGCAATAAGGGAGACAGAGAGAGCTGGAGGGGCTTGTAAATGTAGGAGGGAAGTTTCTTTTATAGAGGCAGAAGTTGTAAAATGCCCCTTGAGTTTGACATAATTACAAGGGAGTGTCTGCAGTTGCCGAAGCATTTATAGGAGGACGTATGGAAGCAGAAAGATCTGTTCCGTCTTTGTCCTGACAGATTACGGCGTTTGCTTTTGTCGTTTTATGTCAAAACTGTGAACAGTAGAACACTATGATGTTTGGATTGAAGAAGCAAATCAAATTCAGTTTTTGTTTATGATACATTGAATTCTTCTGATGGCATTGAAAACTGTGTGAGAATCAGAGGACACAAAAGTTTAATTTCAGAAGAACAAGTTGAAATCACCGCTAAACACATATTGATGTTCCATCAAAACAAGACAATAGTTTTGACTTATGTAACTTTTGTTTCTTTCACATAACATTAACATACTAAAATGAGGTAACGAACTTAACTATGAACTATATGTTGGGAACATCTATTTTTTATACGACATTTGGACCAACTCATCACCGTCAATTTCATTTTTTCTTGAGTATTTCAAATTGTACCCAAAAAGATAAGGATTACAAATTCTACCGTTACGTTATAGTTGAGGATCAACGAAGAGTGAGTAGGCGCAGTTCGTGCGGGGTTGGCTTTTAGTGCACGAAGTAGTAACTATGAAATTAGGAAACTCACCACATGAAAAGTAGGAACCATAAGAGATTATGCTCTCTCTCTCTTCTTTTTTTTTTTTTTTGGTAACTCAAGTAAAGCTCGACTATCCTGAGACTTATAAATCACCCACTCAAATTTATAAATAGGTAAATTCGGGTCTGATCCTAGATAATATCAGATGTACCTATTCCAAAAAATAGGCCACCACTAAGAGAATTACATCATCTTTAAATAAAGGCTATTTCTTCCAAGGCTCAAACTAACAACTTTCCTCCTCTTCCCCCCTGTACTGTGAGGCTACCCCGTGAGGTCTTTCTCTTTCTCTCTTTTTTTCTTTGATTACATTAGGTATCATAGCTTAGTCGGACTAATTATAAGCCCCTAAGACCCCACTCGAAGAGTTCTAGAGGAGGTAAATCTGGAACCTCAAGATCTCTCAGGTTCTTACGTAACCTGTATACTTCTGCGCACAAGAAGTTTTCACATACTTGATTGTTCAACTGATGATTAATCATTGGCCTCCCCCTGCTCAACATCAGGTTCCCTAGTAGCTCTAACTCCCACATTGTCGCTAGAAGTGAGGCATCTGTAATTGATCCGATCAAGGAGCTTTGTCCAGAGGGCTAGAGGATCATCAATAGGAATAATTTTTATTTCTCCTCCTTTAACATGACTCGAACTCAAAACCTTTTAAAAGGGAGAACCTTAAGTAAGAAGGTGAATCTCTCTCTTTCTCTTGAGACCACTCAAAGATGCTTTTTATAAACAAGAAATCATCAATAGCGCTCCTTAATATAGTGATTTTGTATTCTCCATATCTGACCATGACCCATGTGCAAGGGTACCCCATCTCCCTTTCTTCTTCACAGTTTCCCAACACAAGATTCCAAATTTCCTCCTCCTTGTAGAATAATAAATTAAGGAGTATCTAATTTTTAATTTTTAATTTTTAATTTATTTATTGTGAAATTTTAAAATTTTAATTTAATAATTACTCTTTTAAAATTTATATAATTAAAAAAAGAATTTTTATTAATGTGACATATTTAATAGATGTTCATTTATTATTCAAATAAAAAACTGATTTAATTTATATAAATTTTAAAAAGTTTATCTAAAACTTTAAAAAATTAATACTAAATTTAAAAATATCAAAAAATTAAATACCTTTAGATCAGTTATCTCTATTTTCTTGTAATTTATTACAGAATATGTGTTACTAAATTATATATAAATATGTAGAAATATTTAAATAAAATAAAATTTTAACAATTGAAGATAACAATTGAAAATTGGAAACTCAAGACTTGAGTACTTTTTTTCATTTTTTTTAGATAAAACATTATTATCTATTCTCTAATATCTTGATTAAACTTTGGGGAAGAGAAAGTCAAGTTATTGAATGGTTCCACGTGCCGTGTTATTAGAGGTGGGTGCATCCCCCGTGATTGGCCGGATTAGCAAACTCCTTAGATGAGACTTTAGGAGGGCAATAATCATTTTTCTTTATTATAAATTTTTTAAAAAAAATAAGTGTTTGGCTGTAATAAAAAACACTTATTTAATAGATATAATTTTTTTAGTAATCAAAATATAATTTTTTAAGGAGTTCAAATTTGAAGCTTTTCAGAAAAACCTCTCAAATAACTTTTTCTAGTAAATTTTTCAGATCAATTAATGAATCTATTTTTAGTTTATTTTATCCTTATATTTTACACATAATTTTCATAATACCTACAAAACCATTTTCACGTTTATCTTACAAACTTATCTTCTCTAATTTCTTGCGTAGTTGTTTTGTAACATACAATTTGGTATTGCAAATCTTTTTATATTACAATAAAATGTATAATTTATTATGTATTTAATTATTTACTAAACTTAAATATTTATTTTGAAATTTATATAATATTATTAATAGTTTAAATATGTTTTAATATTTAATTTTGATATTAATTTTACTTATGTTATAATCCATATAAAAAATTTGGGTAGATATATTTTTATTTATGTTTCGTGTGGTTTAAAATTATATAATAATTAACATATTGTATTTTGTATATTATTTAATATGCTTTAAATAATATATATATATAATTTTTATTACAAAATAAAAATATGATTAAAATTAAAATTACTTTTTATTTTTATGTTGTTAAACAGTTTACTCTATAAAATTATTTAAAAAAAAAATTTAAATGACAGATAAGGAATTAACTGACTTCTTAACAAATTCTTCTAAAAAAGAAATACAAGAAATAGCTTTAATGATAAAACTTTACCCCACTTGTTAGGATTTTAAGGATCACCCCATTAATTTCTCTTGCTCTAATGTTACAGCCAATTGCTGGACAGTGGCATATGAACCTGCAACAAAGCGAAAACAAAACACGAATCCTATTTAAATTTCCATCTCTTGTCTTTTGTTTTCTTTTCATCACCCAAATCATTTAGTCATCGGTTTCTTGTTCAGACAAAACCTGTGGGCAGATTTGGAGAATATATGCAGGATGGATTTAAGGAAAGGGTAACCTAGTAAATTACCAACACAAAACTCACTCTCAACTCTCAAGTGTTATGTTTGGTCCCACAAGTCGCTGACATGACACCAATCTTCGATTGCTTCACAGTACTCGAGGAGTATCGTTATCCCACGTCAGTGTCAGGGGATAATGTGGCACCGTCTTCCTGTCCTTGATAGCCACATGGCGATGGGACCCACTAATAAAATGGACCCCACCTGTCATATTTTATGAAGCAATTTGTGCTGGTGCTTTAGCTCAGGAGCGTCTAGGTTCGTGGCCGCTGAGTTGTACTGGACTGTGTCACGGGGCCTCACGGACCCACTCTTACTCGTCTCCTTCTTGTACGGGCAGTTCCATATATATATATATATATATATAAACCGCGTAAAATTTTCATTTATCCATATTCCAATAATAAGTATTTAGTTAACTTATAATGGAGAAAATATATAAATTAATACTAAAATTTTCACAAAAATTTAGTAAACTCATAATTTTTTTGTGTTTATTAATTAATTTAAATATTAATATCTTTTAATAAAAATATTAATCTCTCTACTAATTAAGAGTAAGACTGTATACTACTAAATTTTCCTAAACTTGTTTCTTAACAAGATTTTTATTGTTGTTGTTATTTGTTTAATAAAATATTCTTTACATAAATGTAACCTAATATAAATATTTTATGTAATATAAATAAACTTCTTTGTCTTATTAATTTTTATATTATAATTTAATTATATTTAAAGATGTTAATGTAAATAAAATTTATAAATGTTAAAATATTATAATTTATGTAAATTTTTATTAAAACTTAATATTAATTACTTACTCACGAGATGAGTGCATGAAAAAGTTTAATTTTCCCAAATAAAATATGTTATTAAAGCCGCAAAAAGAGGGTAAGTACATTACATGTGGATATATAAAAGAATGCAAGTCACTGCAATCCACTTGGCTTGAACAGTTGTCCTTAGGATTGGGTACAATGAACATGCATGTAATGTATACAAGACCATCGGGCACGGTTGATTTTTCAACGGTATTGACGGTTGACACCATCATGTCGGAAGTGGCTTTGGGAACACCTGATAATAAGCTATGGTATTCTCTTTTTCTTTCTAAAAGTTACAAAAGCAACTCGTTCCGATAATTCAGT
>JANVCQ010000002.1:961599-972857 GCA_025531925.1 Erythroxylum plowmanianum
AAGGTGGAAAGAGGACGTGTGTCTTTGGGGTATTCTAGTTATGACGGAGCCTTTGTTGTTGTCAAGTGTTGTACTAACATGTTGTTTGTGTTGTTGGAAGCCTTGTTATTGTTGTTAAGTGTTGTACTAAAATGTTGTTTTGATGTTTTTGGGGGAATCTTCTTTTAAAAACTTTTCTTCCCTACCATGTCATCATCTATCCACCAAGTAGCTAGCTTTTTCACAAGATCATTTAGGCCAATTCCTTTCCAAGTGTTTCGCTATGAAATGCAGGAAACACTTTTTTAGTTGATATAATTTTTTTGACAGTTAAAATATAATATTTTAAGAAGTTTAAATTTAGAGTTTTTTTAAAAAATTATTTTCCATATAAATTTTTAGATCAATTAATGAGTTTATTTTTAGTATATTTTATTTTTATGTTTTACACATGATTTTCACAATATCTACAAACTCATCTTTATCTTTATTTTGATATTTATATAATATTATTTAACTTTTTTATATGTTTTAATATTTATTTTTTATATTAGTTTTATTTATATTATAATCCTTATAAAAGATTTGATTAGATATATTTTCATTTGTGTTTCATATAGTTTAAAATTATATAATAATTAATATATTATACTTTGCATATTTTTAATATATTTTAAATAATATTTATATGCATAAATAATTTTTATTACAAAATAAAATTTAATAAAAGTATTTTTATTTTTATATTATCAAACAATCTACTATATGAAACTCTTAAAAAAAAACTGTTTTTTCAATTGACAGTCAAACACTCAATTGACTTCTTAGAAAAGCTCTTCTGAAAAAAACTCTACTGACAAAAACTCTATTAATATAAACCTATCTATGCACTAACTTATTTACAACAAAATAATGTATAATTATTATTTAAATATAATTTAATGCACGTAATAATTTATTGCTGCATTTATTTTCTCTGCCAAACCCTATTCTTTTCGTCTTAAATGTAATTACTTATCCTTCATCTTTGTTACGTAGCTGGCACATGCCAACCCTGTCTTTTAGCTTATTACAAAAGAGTGATTTATTTAATTAACAACCCAACTTCTTCTTAAAGAATGTTGATTCTCTTAGCTGATTCGCTGGTGTATCTCTTCTTTTTCTTCCACCAAGTTTTGTCCCATGGCACAACATCATCGAGAGGTGGCCACCTAGCCAAGGGTTTTTCCTTTTCCTTAAACGTGTTCGCGGTTACAGTTGTTGTTGTCTTTGTTAAGTACAGACCGTCAAGATAATGCAAACGTGAGTTGCAAACGTGAGTTTGTCACTAAGCGAAGATTCAGGGACAGAATTTACAAACAACCGTGGATATTTGGCTGGTTCGTTATCGCCTGCATAAACTCCAACCTCGGAAAGCTTGTCTCTGGTCATTCTTAGTTTAGAAGACGTGCTGATACAGCTACATTAAAGCAAAGGTTATGGAGGTAATGATGGAATGTAATGCAACAGAACCACTTTTAGTAATTGGATTTCGTGTTGATTAGGGAGTTTAATGCTTTCCTTTTTCTAATAAATATCAAATAGTGAATATATAGTTATTACTATAATTATGACCTGAAATTAAAAAATATATTGATGAAGGTAAATAATCATGTAGTCTATTTAAATATTAATATTCATATAATTTCATTAATTACATCATTAAAATTTATAATTTTATTATTCCTAAATTTTATTATTTTCGCTACGACGAGAGACAGTTGTAATATGCACATGCCAATAGTATAGTTGTTACTTGGAGCCATAGGCTCATGATGAGACCACCTTGTACCGCACCATATTGTATAAAGAATTAAGTTGCGCACAAGATCACCTGTACAATTCTTCTGTTTCTGTTATGTTTGGTTGGTAAATATCATTTTTTTTATTAATATGGAAGATAAGCGTTACAAATTACATGGTAACTCTCAGGTGACAGACCTCCGACTCATCCTCTAAGAAAATAAGTATGTGTCCCTTAGGTGGGTGCTCAAAAGTAGTGATTTCTAATGAGAACTGTTCTACATAATTAGCAAGTCAATCCGCACTCTGATTACCTTTCCGGTAAATATATCGAATTACAACGACTCAGTTACGGAAAAGCAATTCATGAATGTCCAACACTAAAAGGTTTAAGGACGTAGCTCGCGCCGGCGAAAAAGAAAGCATATTAGTCACTGTTCTCGAATCCACTCTTAAGGCTATATGACGGTACCCCAAAGATCATGCCATATTAAGACCTGAGAATACACCCCAAAGTTCAACCGTTAACGAGAAACATCAGTCAATGATCTGGACGAATCCTTCCAACCAAGCGCTTGAATTGTCACACATCAGGTCACCTGCTGTGGCCGAAGTGCTTGAGCTTTGTTGACTCCGTCTGTATTTAATTTAACCCAATCCTGAAGAGGTTTGCTCCTGCTTATGAGTATTTCCCGTCAGGTTCAATTGCTCATCCGAGATTTTGTTGCCAGACTGCCGCCATGCGAATGTGGTGCGAAATCGGCCAAAAGAGATAAGGTATCTATTCATTTACAAAAAAAAGAATGAATAGATATCAGATTAAAAGCATAGTAACGATAACAATTAATCTAGACCAGTCGTGTGCTGTGTGTGCGAGAGATAGGACGCAACCGACGGAGAGGACAGTACAGGTAGGATTGCACTAGCACGTACGATTTAAGTAAAAGTAACCAAATCATAAGAGTACAAGTCCGACGAAACAAGCCAACTCTTAGGCAATCAAAGGTCGTTACTTTGACAGGGTGGGGTTGGGACTTAGGAGGTAATTCGTGTATAAAGATAATGTCAACGGTCGCATGCACAATTGCACAGGCTATAAAGCGAAGAAAAGGAAAAGCCTTCGTGTTATAGCTTTTTTCAGGTACGTGAGTAGGACGGTGAGTAGAGAATCTTGTGAGTCGATAGGCTTAGCAGTTTAGCCCATTCGGCCTTTTGCTTATAATGCATATGTCAGCGTAAGGAAGCATAAAGGTTTTGTGGGAATGTGCTGTGTCGTTCACAACTTGAAATTAAACAATAAATAAGTGTTTTAAGTAAATTGAATTTTAAGAGTTTGCGTTCAAATAAAATATTTAATGAAAGAATAATTTAAGACCAGCTGTATTACAATATGCTATGAGTATGGGATACATATGCACCTTCTCAGGATAATACATTAAGCATCATGACTATATCTTTGATGGGTCATTCCTAAATATCCGTACTGTGACGGATATAGAGATAAAGCAATTATACCCATAACTCTCAAACTTTTTTCTTAAGCTCTAACAAAGTAGTTGGAAAAACTAATTAAATATTGAGATAAAAAAATAATATATTGAAAATTAAGATGTATTTAACAAAAATAAATTTATATGAAATAATTAACAAAAGTTCAGTGTATTTTTTTAGAAGTTAATAATGAATAATAATCAATTGTAAAATCTATATGATGCAATTTAATACAATTTAATCTTTTGTCAAACTTAAATTAACTTAATTATAATTATAATAAATTATAATTGTTGTTTGTAGTTTATATGATGGTATTGAGTATATTGACTAGTGTAGGTAATAAATTCCACTCTCATCGTCACCACCCACAACAATAATATTCAATAGAAATCTTATTTATATGTGAGTATGAGAAAGTTCAATACGCATTCTTATTCTAAAGAAGTTAGTTCTAAATGACTTACATGAAGAGAGAGAGAGACAGATAGAGGACACTTATTAGTAGTAATAGTAGTAATAGTATTGCGAGTCATATCATCGATTTTTGAGTATGATCTTCTCATATCTTCTCACTAAAACGTTTATATGTCTTCTCTTAACATGTTGAATCTACTTAAGCTTTGTTTCTCTTAATTTTTCAATACTATTAGTGACCTTCAATCTGCCTCTTATCATTACTCTCATAACTTTATCTCTTTTAGTAAAGTTGCATATCCAACGGAGCATCCTTTTCTCCGTCACTAGTAACTTATGAGTTATGACTATGCCCTTGTTTGATTGATTAACATTTTGCTCCATGAAGCATGGTGGATCTAATCGTTAAACGATAAAGTTTACTTTTAAGCTTGAGTAGTATCTTCTTGTCACGCAAAACTTTTGATGCACTTTTATATTTAAGCCATCCAAATTTGATCCGGTGAATTATGTCTTCATAAATCTCTCCGTTGCTGTGATGATAGAGCCTAGATATTTAAATATTTTTTTCGTAATATAACTTATGAATCAATTTTTACCTCCACATTAGGAACTACTTTACGTCCCAAAAATTACACTCCACGTACTCACTTTAGTTTTATTCAATCTAAAACTTTTCGATTCTAAAGTATTCCTCCAAAATTTAAGCTTGACATTGACCTCCTCCATTAAAACAACGTCATAAGCAAACAATATACATCATGATACATTTCCTTGGACATTCTTGGTGATCTCATCAATCACTACTGCAAACAAAAAGGGGCTCAAAGAGAAATCTTGGTATAGCCCAATATCTATAGAAAAATACCCCGTATCTCCTCTTATCGTCCTTATTATAGTTTCTAATAATTTGTATATAAGTTATAAGAACTCCCTTTATTTTTAAACATCTCTACATGATTTCCCTTGGTAACCTATTATACACAATCTCTAAATCAATAAAAACAAGGTGTAAATTGCATTATCTTTCCCTGTAATACTTCATTAACCTCCAAAGGAGATGTAAAACTTTTGTCGTAGACCTTGACAGGAAGCCAAATTGGTTTTCCAAGATAGAAGCTTCCTTCTTTATTATCTTCTTAATTACCTTTTTCCTATAACTTCATAGCGTAACTAAGTAATTTAATGTCTCTATAGTTATTACACCTTTGGATGTCCTATTTGTTCTTTTATTAAGAACTTACCATACCAAATCTCTACTAGTATAACGTTTTGACAGATTTAAGGATCACATTAAAAAGCTTAACTATTCAAATAATAGCGTCTTTACATAGGTTCTTGTACACCTCTATAGATATCTCATCAGACCCTATTGTCCTATCGCACTTCATCTTTATCGGCGTTTTCTTAATTTCATCCCTTGTAATCTAATTGCAGCAAGTAAAATTATGAAACCTCTCGGACAAGCTAAAGTCACCTAAGGAGATGTTATCCTCTACGTTTTCAGTAAAAAATGTTACGAAAGTGTCTTTGTCAATTTCTCTTGATGTAATTATCAGCTATAAGCACCTGCTCTATCTCATATTTTATGCAACACACTCGATCTATAGCTTTTGCTTTAGGTTTCCTAGCTTTTGCCAACTTAAATTTATCTTTATCTCATCTTTAGTATCTAATCTTTGATATAGATTGTCGTAAATTCTACTTTTAGCTTATGAAGCCATACGTGACAAATTCTAACATATATACAAACGTCAATGTAGACTTTCTTCTCTCTCAAGGATCGCTAGAAGGAAACTAACCAACAACTACTAACTAATCATAGGCTTCTTACTTTAATCACGTAAATGAAGGAGCATAATGATACACGTCAATGGTACTTTTCGAACTGGACGATGATAATGTTTTAATATACGAAATCTGCGTACAAGTTCTATGTACCTAAACACACAAAACTGAGGCGGCACTTCAATACAAAGAACGCAGTCGAAGGTGACCGTTTTAAAATAAAAACAATCACATGAAAATAAACAAGTAAAACTGAGCTTCGCATCTCTACAAGATGACTCTAACATGCAAAGAAAGGGATGTCAGATATAAGTCAAGCACAGCCGACGTGAACCAAATAAAGATTCGAACTTAACTAACAATGTCGTTTTCTTTAACTCACATGCTACTAACTATAAGCCTATAGCCTCCCAATCAAGGCGTCATTGTTGATAATAAGTAAAGGGTTTATATATATTGAGATTTTGTATAAGTTCACTTTTTGTCCCATGCTTTAAATATCGGAATAAAAGTTAAACAGATAAGATAAAATATATAAGGTTCAGATATTAAATTGTCATAAAAATTGATTAAAGATTGAATAAAAGTAAAAATTTTAAATACGAATGAAAGAGATTGTTATTAATCATAAAAAATTTTGAAATTTAATTAAAAAATAAATTATTAAATAAAAATTAATTGATTAATTTATAAAATAAACGATTAATTAATAAATTAATTAGTTTTTAATAATAAAATTTATTAAAAATAAATTAAACTAAAAAATTAAAAAACAAACTGAAAAATCAGTTGATTTAAAATTTTTACGATCAAATCGGCCGAGTTAATTGAGTTTTTTTAACCATTACTTTTTTTCCTTATTCTAGTTCTCAATTTAAAATTTTACAATTTATCTTTTTACGGTATTATTTAATTATTAAGCAGCTTTTTTCATATGGTTTTGTTAAATGTTTATTTATTTAAGTTTTAATACTATATATTTTTAAAGTTATACTGTTTTACCCACCCCTTAAGGGGTGGTTGAGTTGGTGGAATAGGGGATATATGGCCAAAAGGTTCTGTGTATGAATCATCCTGTTTACGATCTCTCGATTGATCCTATTGTAAAGGATTAGCCTAGTGCGGAATATTTAGTTAGCGTGATTTGTAGGTTATTGCATCAATCCAGAGATTTACTTAGTGCACATATTATGGATAACAACCAGGGGTTCTTCTGTTTACAAACAAAAAAGTGTTTTACCCATTTTAATTTGATACTATGCAGCATGTTACGGCGTTTGGAACGATCTTCTCTGTATTCTTCTGATTAGAATAAGCAAACCCTTCACATGGGAGTTGGAAGAAAGCGAGAATCATCCACCAACCTGAGAACCCCATCTTCTCCAACTTCTTCACAGCTTCTATATAATAATCTCATAGATATGTGTGCGTGTGTGTATGTAATGTCCATTTTCGAAGCTGTAGTACGTTGTTCCTTTCATCCATGGAAGATGTAAGATAATGTAATAAACTTACATGCATGGAATTTTCGTAAATTACACTACATTTTCATTTCTATTATTAAATACGGCATCTTATGTATATATATGGGGCAGCTCCATAGTCCACACCCCACAGATGATGCTTAAAAAATGATGGTGATTCCATTTCCACCTATACAGAGTGCAGAGGTAGCTCAATCATAAGCACGAGCTCAAAATGGAATGTACTTTTTGAACACTCAAATCCAAATAGAAATGATTGAGGAACCGAAAGAACACAAGGTGTTGTGTATTTTAACGTTTTATGTATGATTAACAAAATTGGATTTGACGAAATCCTAGGCGCAGAGGCGTAGGTGGTTCGACAAGTGTCCAATCTAGCTGTTACTTACAGGGTGTTCTTATAATGGAGAATCACCAGAGCAAGCTCTTCATGAGTTCTGTCCAGATTGGTTTGATTGAGACCGACTGGCAACAAGTTAGGCCTACTGAATCCTTTTCCAATTTGTTAAGATTTGTATCCAAAATTTGAGCCTATAGCTAAAAGCTATGTAATCCAAAGAAAGCCCTTCGTGATTAGAAAAACAAGGGCTTTAGTCTCTTGAGCAACGAAAACCAGATCAGCTTAAACATGCACATAAGCTAAGCTCTATGCAATTCAGCTATGGGTGTAGGTGTTTAGGTCACAATGTTTAAAAACGACAACCCGTTTAATTAACAGCATATGGATCGCCAATTCATATTCAGTTGATGACATGAGCCCTACGGAAACAAACCCAAGAAATTGCATTTCCTTAAGAATCTTGGTTTCTTTCTACTTGACAAAGGGCTTGATGCCCAAAATTAACAGGGCTGATCTTCTCAAGACTTTGGTACTTGTCGAGATAATGAATACAGGTATAATGGGAGTAAATTCAATGCAAAAATTTCGTTGAAGAGCAAAGGATTATAGAATACAAACTGGTAATACAAGTGAGTTTGAATCACTGGCAATGAGGATGCAGTTCCTCAATGATCTTCAGCAGCTTTCCTTTTCTTTGTCTTCTTAGTTTCATGATCTTTGTTCAGTGCCTCTCTATCTACAGTATCACGTTCCGCCATGTCGAGTTCACCCTCAACCTCTTTCCTCTTGCCACTAAGAGAAATTAACAAGAAAATGGCATCTTAATTTTTAAAATTCCACATATAATGCACCTTCATCTAAGGATTAGGATGCAGAACAAGTTTTATCACCTGCTAGTCTTATCATCTTCGAAATGTTTTTCCAACCAACGGGCACTTCCGGTATGAGGTGGCGTCAAGGAGCCAGAAATGTGCAGTATTTCCTCATCCAAGCTATGGGGAATAGCTGTGTCAATAGGATTGTCCATAAAATTGAACCATATTTCTAGTGCTATTCAATTGAAGTTTACATTTACTAAAATGTGGTCAAGGATACTTCCCGCAGTGTAAATGACCAATAAAGCTTTTAGCAGGCAGTAACCATGATTAAACCATCGTGTTAATTAAAGGTGAAAGACTTGTAAAGAATCAAGATTCCTTTTGAAGCAAATTATGTGAAATAGGGAAGATGAATGAAAAAGAGAACCAAAATAGCATGAATTGTGCCATTTTCAAAGTTAATAGCACAATTACAAGAAAAAGACAATATATCACCTCTTAACTACAAATCGGATCACAGTCCCAACCTTTATTGCATGCTTTTTGTGATATCTGCTAACATATACACCCTCGCCATGTTTCTGAAAAGACAAAGTATATCAAATAAGCAATCTTAGACCGAAAACAGATCGATTACCAAGCGCATGTGTACATATACCTTCTTAAATCTGAATTCATCACGGATATCCCCATTAGTTATAATAGCAGATGAAAATCCGAGAACGATTACGTGAATAGATTCTCGCACAATTTTCACAACTTTACCTTCTGGTAATCACAAAAAAATACTCATTGTTAACAACAAAGATATTAAAGGCATGAAACAAGTATGTACATAGAGGAATATATGGAATTGTTAATTGCAAAAACGAGAACAAAAAACAAGGACAATTATAGTATCGGAATCCAAATCAACCTAAAAGCATGTCTGGTTTAGGGGAGAAAATCAACAGTTTTGCTTGTAGTCCAACAGCAAAATATGGATGAACCCCAGATAGAATCCTCCCACGTTTATTTGGAGTATTGACAGCATACGCTAAAATGACACCATCAAAAGTTTCACTGTACCTGAAACCAAAACCAGAACAAGAACATTAACACCTACAAACCTCAAATTTAGCACCAAACCATAAGCCCCACAATAAAACCAACTACGAAAACTGTCAAAGTAAAAACCATTCAAACCCAGAAAAAAATTATACGTATTTAGATACAGTGGAACATCATCTTTAGCATCAAACACATTAGCTCTGTTCGAAAAACTAACCACAAAAACTTTCAAAACCGAAACCAATCTAAAGCCATAAAAATTTTACGGAATTAGATACAGTTATGCTATTGATATAGAAAACTAACAAAAAGCGCGAGGAAGCGAACCTGAAGAGCAATGAACTGAGCTCGCGGAGGATTGCATGAGAAACATTCTTGCTCTGCGATGGAGGCAAGTACACTACCAAATTAGCATCCGAAACACTCAGTCCCTCCATTAGAGGTCAAAGCGCGATTTTCGAATTCCCGGTAGCGGCAAAAACCCTAGAGAAACCTTCCAAGTTGACGACCGTAGCTGCTAATTATGCTTTGATTCTTTTCGCCGATCAAGGAGTTTTAACTTTTGGGCTAATTTTAAATAGGCCTCAACAATTGGAACAAACAGGTCCAATCCAAGTGATTCGATAGGTTCTGTGATAACCAAATTGCCGGTTTAACCCGGAGCCCAGTTCCAATTTAGTAAATAAAAATACGAAAACAACAATAATGTAAAAACTCCTACTACGACGACGTAGACGACGTAGGGTCCGACAAAGCCTCGTAGTGTAGGTAAGAGCCTCAAATGATACACCAATAGAAAGAGAGAAAAAAAAGAAAGCAATTTAAAGAAGAAAAAAAGAAAAATAATAACCAATGTTTAAAAACTGAACTGAAAGTTAAATCGGTAAGATATAAAGTTAATGGCTTAAAGAGTTCAATTGGTATTAGACCATTATAAAATTATCTAAAGGTTAAATAAAATTAAATAAGTTGAAATATACTTAAAAATATCTTTATCTATCGAAAAATTTTAGTTTAATTAAAAAAGATTGTTAAATAAAAATTAATTGATTTATTTTAGTTTATAAGAACTTGTTAATTTATAAAAATTGACTGATTAATTAATAAATTGATCGGTTTTAAATTAAAATTTATTAAAGTAAATCGAACTGAAAAGTTAAAAACCTAACAAAAAATTGAACAGTTTAAGATTTTTACGATTAAACATGTCAAACTGGTTGAAATTTTTAATCATTGATAATAACCACATACTATAACAACAGCAAAATTTTGTTAATATGTGAAATTTGAAGAGGTCTAATAATACACAGTCTTAATCTTATCTTTAACAAATAAAATAAACACATAAACAAAAAATTGAAATAAACAAATAAATAAAAGATAAAGATAAAGATAAAAATAAATATAAAAATCAAAATAAATGTTGAAATAAATAAATAAATAAACAAAAAAGAAAATATGTCTATAAAATAAATAATTTAATTAAAAATATATATATATATATAATTTATTGCAATAATATCAACAAAATAGTTTTTAATTAATACAAAAACTATTTAGGATAAACTTACAAAATATAAAATCAAAAAAATGAAGAAATAATGTTTTAGAAACTAGTTAACGGAAAAAAACCGGAAATTATAATAAAATGATAAAAATACTTATAATATATAAAAATAAATAAATAAAACATAATTAGAATTTAATTAGCATTTTCAATAAATATTAAGCATCTGTTTGTTTCAACTTTTGGAAGCTCCAAAAGTACTTTTTTCTACCGCAAAAACTATTTTAAGGAAAAAATAAGTATTTGGCTGAAAACTTCAAAAACACTTTTGAAGTAAAAATAGCTTTTTTAAAAGCTAAAATTTGAAACTTTTCAGAAAAGTCCCAAATTTCAGCTTCTTTGGGTAGACTAATTCGCATCACTTACGTATATATCAAAATTTGAGACGTCTTTTTCTTCTTTGGCTTTCTTTTGTTCACTCACACACTCACGACTCTCATCTTCTCTAATCACTCACAACTCATCTTTCTGACAACACCCACGATATTCACAGGTTAGTTCAAATATTATTTCCTCTTTATATCTTTTGTTGTTAGGTGTCT
>JANVCQ010000002.1:977399-994171 GCA_025531925.1 Erythroxylum plowmanianum
TTTGCAAAGCAGAATGTATACAATCCAAAGCAAGGGCTTGATTCTTTGGTCATAACTCCAATTTCACAAGCATCTGCTAAACAACGAGCTGGACGTGCTGGTCGTACTGGGCCTGGAAAATGTTATCGACTGTACACAGAAAGTGCATATCGAAATGAGATGTCCCCAACATCAATTCCTGAAATCCAAAGAATTAATCTTGGAACTACCACTCTAATGATGAAGGCCATGGGAATTAATGATCTTTTGTCTTTTGATTTTATGGATCCACCTTCACCTCAGGCCCTCATTTCTGCCATGGAACAACTTTATAGTTTGGGAGCCCTTGATGAGGAGGGGCTTCTTACCAAGTTGGGCAGGAAAATGGCAGAATTTCCACTGGATCCACCATTGTCTAAGATGTTGTTAGCTAGTGTAGATTTGGGCTGTAGTGATGAGATTCTGACTATAATTGCCATGATTCAAACTGGAAACATCTTTTATAGACCTCGGGAAAAACAAGCTCAAGCAGATCAGAAGAGGGCAAAGTTTTTCCAGCCTGAGGGTGACCATTTGACTTTACTTGCTGTATATGAGGCATGGAAAGCCAAGAACTTCTCTGGCCCTTGGTGTTTTGAGAACTTTGTTCAGTCCCGATCCTTGAGGAGGGCCCAAGATGTCAGAAAACAACTTCTTTCCATTATGGATAAGTATGATCTTAAGCTCTTATATACTGCTTTATTTCTTCTTTTATCATTTTCTATACATATCCCTTTGTCAAGTTCCATTTATCATTTTAGTCCTCATTGCTGAATGGGGAAATTGCTATACACTAAATTATGGCTAAAAAATGTGCAAGTACGATACAATGCTTTTTCCCATACATTTGACACGTGTAATGCCTTTTGAATCTGTGAAAGTATTCTCCATATAGTTAATCACGGGTCTTGTGGTTTCCGTGTGTGCAACTTGTTACAGCATAATATTTTCTTAGGGAGATGGTGAATATTTCAAGACTAATCTAGCTCCAGTTATTAGGCACGACCAGGTAATTGCTTATTGAAGACATTTAGTGCCAAGAGGATGTTCCTCACTTGCATTATAATATCCTTTGAAGATAGATATAGGAATTGTTTAGAGCATGAAGGATGTCGAAGTGGATAATTACATGTTCTTTAAGTCAACGCACTCAGAGCACAAAACTCTCCACTTCGCGGGAGTCTAGAGAGAGTTAAAATGTACGTAGCCTTTCTTTTGTATTTTTACAAAGAGAGTGTTTCTGTGAGTTGAACTTGTAACTTTATGGTAATAAAGGAGCAACTTTACTAGTTTCTCCAAAGCTTACCCTCGGATAATTACATGTTCGAAAGATCTTATTCTCTTGCAAATATAGGTTTAGATATTCAATGGGAGAAATCTCAGACTTGATAATCGTGCTCATCTTTTGTTGATTTTCTTTTATTATTCCTGGACCAGATTACTTAAAGATTGATGTTTCTTGCCATTATTATTCTAGGGAATTCTGACTTTTGAAATTGTGAGGAACTTGATGTAACCCTTTTGGCTTTAAAGATATGTTTAATGTTCTAAAGATGGATTGTTGTATGCTTCTTTCCTCTCAAGTATAGTTTTATCTAAGTCCCATGTCATGTTTCATTCCAAAATATTGACATTGTATGTCGGTCTGATTCTGAACATCCCTGCCATATTTTTCAGGTATAAATTGGATGTGGTCGGTGCCGGAAAGAACTTCACGAAAATTAGGAAAGCTATAACAGCTGGATTCTTTTTCCATGCAGCCAGGAAAGATCCTCAAGAGGGTTACAGAACCCTAGTGGAGAATCAGCCAGTATATATTCATCCAAGCAGTGCTCTTTTTCAGAGACAACCTGACTGGGTGATCTACCATGAGTTAGTTATGACTACCAAGGAATATATGCGTGAGGTTACTGTTGTTGATCCCAAATGGCTTGTTGAACTTGCACCCAGATTCTTCAAAGTTGCAGATCCAACTAAAATGAGCAAAAGAAAACGTCAAGAGCGCATCGAACCTCTCTACGATAGATACCACGAACCTAACTCATGGCGATTGAGTAAGCGTCGAGCTTGAGTTCTGTGACTCTGCAAGACTCCGATGAGGTCTGTTTTGTCATCAACTTGTAAATGTAAAGTTATCCCTCCACAATAGTTGAGAACTGCTAATTTTTTTTAGTTTACTTCGTGGAGTACTATCAAGAATACCATTTTTTAACTGCTGATATTTTTGTTGATTAGGTAAATTTTTCTAGCATTTTGCCCTAAGCGTGAAAAGAGTTGATGCGCATTGTAAAATTAAGTACGTTGCCTTATATTGTGTGCAAAAACTGCTTGGGACAGGTACTAGGCAGTCTAAAATGTTCAAGATGCTTGAAACTAAAGATAGTAAAAGGGTCCGGATCTAGATTTGCTCGAAATTAACGGATAAAATTTGTTTTGATTATGTTTTAAGTTGGGTGTGTGTTTAGATAAAAATATTTGAATTTTGGACACGAGAATTTGATTGAGCTCTACTTCCGGCTTACTACTATCTTCTCCTTTTTTTTTTTACAAAGGAAAAAAACCAATCAAAAAACGAACACCTTATTAGCGTATTGTTTTGCGATACAAAGTTCTTTGTTTGTCTTGGTGAATAAACTCTATAACAACTGTTGGAGGCTCGTGAAGTATATGCAAGTCTGGTGCGAGAAAAGTCAGCTTATCGGCACCTTGGTTCTCTTCGTGATATGCATATTGAAATTGTACCTCCTAAGTTCGACGGATTAAACCGCGAGTATCTGTTACTAAAAAATTATCGTCGGATGAAACTATATTAAAAAAAAAAATGTTAATCACCTCTAATAAATCTATCGGAGGGAAGACAAATGGTTATTTGGAGTTGCATTAAACTATAAAGATGTTAATAACGTTTTTGAAAGGAGTGTGATCGTTTTCACTAAAATTGGTAATTAGTTAATTAATTGAAAATTTTAAAATTTATATAAATTAATAATTTATTTTAAATTAAAATAAATCAATTAATTTTTATTTATTAATTTAAATTTAAATTCTTTATTTTTATTTTATTTTTAATTAATTTTATATCTTTCGAAGAAACCTATAATTTTTAAAACATTAAAAAGAAGATGACGAGCGATGATTTTTGACACGTGTAATCTCTCAGTAAATCTCAATATCTTCCACATTTTGACACGTATGCCATCGGTATTTTGGTAACCGTCCTCAGTCCTCTGGTAAGAGCTGGGGGAATAAATTTGAGTTAGTTGCACGCAAAATAGAGAGGGAAATTTCTGTGGTAGTTTCTAGGGAAACAAACAGGAGGAGAGAAACTTCCGATCGAATTCTTCCACGTAGCAGCCAATAGTTTTAGTGACGATAAGTAGAGTGAGAATGGGAGCATCATCGTCGAGTGAACAGAAGCCGACGATTGAAGTGAACGAAGTGGAGAGTGAAGCAGCTTACACAGGAGCACTTCCAATGCTTCGAAGTTGCTTTACAAAGCTGGCCGATCCTCAATCGCATGCAATCCCTCTCGAATCTCTTCAGGTAAGCGAATTCAACTTTCATTCGCGCAGTTCCACTTGGCATTTTGTGCTTTCTCTTTGATTGACTTACTTAAGCAATTGAGGTGCCTAGTTTAATCGAAATTAGCCAAACAAAGGGCTGGATTTAAGAAAATTTCCTTCTCTTTTGTGAGTATAGTTCGAAGACTGTGATATTAAGGAAATCGAAGTAAAGAACTTTTTTGAGGCTTTCTTTAGTCTTCCAGAATGCTGGACAAGTGATGTTCCAGTTGTTGTAAATTTCAATTAAAACCGAAAAGAACGTTTATATATCTTACCTCGTTTCCAAATGTTGTTTTCTTGACGATATGTTAAACGTTTGGTTGGTGATATTAAAATCTTCTGATGACATATGGTATGAGTATTAAAAATCTGATCCATGACATGTATTTGTGGTACTTATTCCAATCCCATGAGCAATGTGATGACCGTGTTGTTCCTTTGCAACGAGGAGAAAAAGGGATCAAACGCTTTCTGCTTAAATAAATTGTATGGCTATTCTTGCTTAGATATTGATAGTGTTGATTTTCCGGAATTTGAATTCGTCAGATGCAGATGTTTTTTTTTTAATTATTACAGAAATTCAAGCTGGAACCCAATATTTTCTCGTGCTTGTCTGAATTTGGTTTTGTCAGTGTTTATTGTGAGTCGTTACTTTTATTTGGAGCAATTCTAATTCTTACTCTTTTCAGCAATGCTTTCTCTTAAGTCACGAAGATCCGGTCTGTGAATCACCCAGCATGCCTGCTTACTTTCCAGCTTTATTAAGTCATGTAGGACAATTGTTAGTGGATGAAAATTTTGTCATTGAGAAAGGAGGAGTCAACTGGGTTGAATTTCTCAAATGGTATGTGAAATTTTGTGGAAGGATGCCAGCCTCAGCGTCGCTACACACATTGCTAAAAATAGTTGCTGCAGTCACCTCAAAGTCAGGACTTCCCATGAGATTGGAGTTTGAATCCAGTTATGATGATGGTGATGGTAAAATAAGTGGGTATCTTTTGCCCAGTAATGTGCTTATTCTTCTCTGGATGTGTTGGACCATGCTGTGGAATTCAAAAACTCCAAAAATTTCAAAAGGAAAACAAATTCTGTGTCTTCCAGATGTTACTCATCTGGTATTATCAGCAGTTGTTTCATGTGCTGAAGTTGGCAGTGAAAAAAACTTATGGGACTGCGACATCTCAAGTTTGGAAGTTCAACTGCCTGTGGGGAAATTTCTGACATGGGCCTTGAAAACAGTCCCCGGCTTAACAGATTGCTTGAAAGAGTTTATCAATGCAAGACTCCAAAGTGTTTCTAGTTCAGAGGTAAGTAATTCAAATGATTTTTTTTGCGATGTGATGGTAATGTTCTGCTAAATTTAAGTTCTTTTATGGCCTCATTCTGCACTTCTCTTATCTCTTTCAAGATTGAAGGCTGTGGAATACACACCATTTAAGCAACTGTTTTCTCAATCTCAGACTAGATAATTTCGGTTTTGTCTAATACGATTAGTTTTGAAAGTCCAGTTGCAAAGTACTTTCTTTTGAAATCTTTTCTTGATTTATTGGAGGATGCGTCAGAACCGTCAAATTCATCACATGGAGACACGTCACCTACAAATGATTTTGGCAATTATATTCTAACACGTGGAAGGGCATGGGGAATATCTCTTTCGATGAGGAGTTCAATAAGTACAGAAATTATGAAACCATTCTTTCCTGACAGCAGAGAAAAAGCAGACGATAAACTTCTTTATCGGTTTGCATCTTATCTATTCTTTTCTTGACCTATCTGCTAACTGCTATTTTTGAAATTGTGCATCCTTACGTAGTTGTTGCATAATCTGCTGCTTGTGCGTTATTGATTGTCCACGACGTTTATGCTTTTCTTGTCACTTGTTTTCCTTTTTACTATGATTGTCTTCCAATTTCAAAGGTAACATTCGATTTGCTTACTTCTGCATTATATATTAGTGACCGTAGCCCTTTTTATTACTCGGTAGGTCATCTCTTCATGGAAGGGGATTAAACAGATTCTGGTCTAGTGTTGAAGGTTACCATGGATCACTGCTAATACTAGTTGCTGCTACTTCTGGAGAAATCAATGAAAATAGCACCAATACCATGAAGTGGATAGTTGCTGCACTTACACACGAGGGTCTACAAAATAAGGATTCATTTTATGGAAGCTCTGGGTGCCTGTATGCCATATGTCCAGTGTTTCAGGTGTTTTCACCTTCTGGTATGTAACTTGACAGAGTGAAGATATCTTTAGTTCTTGATGCTCCGACCCTTATTTTGGGGTGATGGAATGAGTACGAAGTCTTGAACTGTTTCTTGTGTGGTGAACCAAAATAAAATTTCATCAATGATGGATGCTTTTATTCATGAACAGGAAAGGAAAAGAATTTCATTTACAGCCACTTGCATCCGACTGGTAGAGTTTATGATCCACATCCAAAGCCAGTCGGGATTGCATTTGGAGGGACCATCGGAAATGAGAGAATATTTCTCAATGAAGACTTCAGTAGAGTTACAGTTCGCCATCATGCAGTTGATAAAACTTACCAGCATGGTTCCCTTTTCCCATCTCAGGTAAAAGTATAGTAGCGTTAACATTCATCATCATCATCGCGCCCAGTCTGAAATCCCGCAGTATTATTATTAACAATTCATATGGCTAAGATGGTTCCCGTAAAATTTTGTGTTTCATCCCTAAATGACAGATTTATAATAGTAGCCTTACCGTTAGGATTAATAATTCACAAAGGGATGTCCTTGTTAAATCTACTGGTGAAACTGCCTCGAGTATATTTAGTTGTATTGTGGTTTTTTCCATCTTTGTTGACAAACTTATGTCATGTTTAATTATTTATTCATACTAAGGAGACTCGTATCTTAGTCCAAGACATCAAGGCAATGAATTACGAATTTTCTCTCATATATAAACTCTCCTTATTCATTTCCGATGTGGGATTTATAAGTTAGTTGAACGGCTATCTCTAGAGAGTTTCAGACTTCTGAAAACATGATAAATGCTGTAGGGATTTCTCCCCGTTGAAGCCTCAGTCTCAGAGGTTGAAGTCTGGGGATTAGGTGGTGACCGAGCGAAAGAGGTTCAGACTTCATATAAGAAGAGAGAAGAACTGTTTACAGAACAGAGACGCAAGGTAATCGACCAAGATCAAACTAATGAATCAGTCAATAGTTCTGCAAAATCAAGTTGAAATAATAATTCTCCCATTTCTCTTTTCAGGTGGACTTGAAAACTTTTGCAAATTGGGAAGATTCCCCTGAGAAGCTGATGCTGGATATGACGTCTGACCCAAACACAGTAAGAAGGGAAGATCGCTAAATAAATACTGCTTCACGTTTCGTTTTTCATTTTCCTTGAGTGCTTCGTTCTTCAACTTGGTACTACATGTCCTGGTTGTTCATTTAAAGAGAGAAGAATTAGATAAAGTAACCTCTGTGTACCAAATCCTTGCCGTTTTTATGTTTGTACAGAAAAGTCCCAACGTACTAGTGCCTAATCCAAACCTGGAACGTAAACTTTTCACACCATTTACTAATTAGAGTGTCTAACAAAAAACCTAGTTGCATGTCCCAAATTATGCCTGTTGCGATATCTAGTAGCTGATTTAGCTAACAAGTGGCCTATGATATTTACATGCCTGAAAATTCAGATAAAAGTAAAGAATTGAAAAGTCGCAGTTGTGACTTTGCACTCGCCTAGGATCACTCTTAGTTCATTGATGTCATTGTTGAGTCCATAGAACCGTTGTACCAAGTGAAGACGATAGTTTTCACGAGTTAAACTGAATCTTTAGATTATAAATATATGGACAAGCTAGTTGAACGACCTTGGACCAAATATTTTAATTTGATGTCCTTAAATGGTTTTGTTAAATTATTATTTGTTTTTTGATTTATCTTTTATTATGTCAAGATTGCATTATCACCACTGAGTGAAAACTTTGAATAGTTAACTTTTTTTTTTAAATTTCGAAACTAATCAATTTTATAAATTAAAATAAAACAATTATTTTTTATTTAGCAATTTTTAATTAAATTTTAAAATTTTTAAATAAAAAAGTGCCCTTCAATCTTTTTAAAATTTAAAATTTATATTAATTTTAACTAAAATTTTAAAATTCTAATGTATCATATTGACTGCACAGATGAAACCCACCTGCTAACTAGAAACAAAGGTGGCAGAAGTTCTTCAAAAGGATGTGAAATCCAATAGTAACCGAAAATTTTATTACGATGAAACAAGTGAGAGAACCCCACTTTACAGTTAAAATGTCTCAAACACCAGACGCATAGTTCAAAAGACAAATTAGAGAGCCTCCACAAATATCACACACATAATTTCGAACCAACACTCAGCAATACACCACAAGATGAAAAACTTTGATAAAAATGCTTTCATGTAATTTTGATACAAATAATAATAATATACATTGAACCTATATTTATCTCTTCTTCTCGTTCACTTCATTCAGGTTCTTCACCTCTGCCATTTTTTTTCTGGAGCAAACAGGATTCAGAACACGATAAGCTTCTGATCACAAGTTTTTCGTTTCACACAAGCAAAAAGAAAGGAAGAAAGTGAATGATATCTTTGTTAGTCACAGTGTAACTAAATGCACAGGTACGATGATCAATAGCAGTGTTTATAACTATTTCCTTGAATTGAAACCCACAAGCTTATGCAAATATAAAAAATCAATTTAAGCAAAGCAAAAAGGAAGCTTAAGAGAGTACCATGAACTTGTTTGGTATTTCCTTTTCCACCCTGATGATGTGCTTGAGACATTTGCTGCTGGATGCGTGGAGAACCCTGCTTTCCATTAGCACCAGGTAAGGAATGTCTTTTCTTGATGTAGTCTCTGTCCAGCACATCTGGGCTTGATCTTGGTGAATTGTTGGCGTGGCTCTTTGCTCTTGCAGATTCTGTGGCTTGCATGAAATGGGGAATAGAACTACCACTATTAGTATCTCTTGGTTCCTCGTCGGTAGGGTCAGGCCTCGTTGAACCAAAGGAATTGCGCCTCTTCCCATTTTCTTCATCTTTAGCTAATTGTTCCACGCTACTTCTTGCGTGAGACTCCTGGTTTAGATTTGATCTCTTACCTGCCGATAGTGACTTCCGTTTTTGGTTAGAACCACTCCTTTGAGTTCTGCTCTTTTTGCCGGCCACAGATATCTGGCTTGAAGGTGTTCCTTGGGATTCAGGAACAGTTACATGACTTCTTGGTGAAGCTTCAGGTGATGACCTATAAGCTTGACTACCTGTCTCTGAGTCCAGCTCTCTCTTAACCTCGTATGCACTTGTCTTTGGCTTCAACTCTGCCTGAATGGACTCAACAGCTATGTTGGAATTCTCAGGTTCGCCTTTGACATCATTGACTAGTTCAGGTTGATCAATGACGGAATGAGACGCATCTGAAACCTGTTCAACAAGTTCATTCTTGTTTCCGACGCGTTCTTTGCTGCTAGATTTGCTAGTTTCTTCCTCTGGAAACTTGTTTTCATGCTCCTGTTCTGTGACTCCAACTTCAGATATATCAGGAGAATCAAGGGTTGAAGTTACCGAAAGCTCAGTACCACATTCAGATCCAACGTATTGAACCCTGGAATTTTGTGGAACCAAGTTTTCAATCGTGTTAGGCTCCTTTCCCCGAACAACATTCCCTACTTTAGCATCCATATTTGGTTCAAATTCACCCTCCTGATGAGGTGAACTGATTGATCCATGTGAATTTGTTGAAGTTGACTCTTCAAATTTTGACTGGGCAGCAATAAATGCAGGACTGCTGGACTTGCTTGATCCAACATTGGATTTCTTTGCTTCAGTCTCCAGTTGTTCACAGGCAGATCGTTTCATTGAGCGTTTGGGTTGATCATCATGTTTACTTTCTGTTTCTCGCTTATGAGGATGAGAAACTAGTCCAATTTGAGAATTTAAATCAGAACATGCAGTTTGGTTTGTAAGGGAACTGATTCCTGTTGATGCATTCTTCACATCAGAAGAGATGATCACCTCAGGTTGAAGCTCATCAAAATCCTTGACCACTGAAGAACTTGGATTGGTTTCATTGGACGTGAAGTTGTCGGTGTTAAGTGTTATCAAGTTCTCTTCGTCATGAGATGGCAAAATGACTTCCCTGGTATCAGAACTTGAATAGGCAGACTCAGAAAAACGTTCATATGCAACTTTAGTTTCCACGGGAAAGGAAGACGTGTCATTATTCTCTCTTTCCAATTGCTCAGTCATTAACTGTGGATTTGGAGATGGTTGTGTTGACAGAACCGACATCCACATCTCCAACCAGTTCCAAGCAGAATTAGGCTTCATAGGATCACATTTGATGTGAATATGTTTGGTCTTGGGGGTTGACGCCATTAGCTTCAAAATGAAATACAATTCAGTCACTGGGGATAATGAAACAGATATAAGTTGCAAACCATCAATCACTCATACCTGTTGAGCAAACCTGTTGCTGAGCAGATTCGCAATGGAAGTATACGTAACATTGGGTTTGGTTACCTGTTTTTCTTTCTCCTGAAACAAGATGTGAATCGTTTGTTAAATGGGATAATAAATGCAGTCTGCAAAATCCAATTACAAAGAATATTGTGCCTAAGATATTCTTTGTAAGGCCTTTTATTTTACAGGGGAAATATGCAGCAGACCAGTCGGAATGTGCATGCAGGGGTGTGGACGCATGTCCACGTTACTTGAGGCATCTTTCTTGCAAAATTTACTTACCTCCAAAAGTGAAATTCGAGTTATAATGAACCTTGAGATTTTCAGTGTAAAGGCCTCAAGGATTTAGTGCCTCACCACATGAAACGAGGGGAAATTGTGGTAAAATAGACAAGAAAAGATAAAAGACGATGGAAGTCGGTACATTCTGAGAAAGGTGCCTGAGTGTAGTCCGTAGAATTTTCAAGTAAAACAGATATTTATTTGAGAAGAGCAGTATTACCTTGGTTTTTGCATTAGACTCCAACAACAAACGGGACTGATGAGCTCTAACAAGGGCTTGCATTTTGACAATGGCTTGAACACATCGTAGAGCTCCCATGGCATGTTGACGGACTATATGCCCACGTACAGCAGCTTGTAGCTTGATTACATTCCTAAGCTTGAGGAGTTCGTTTTTAGCCTGAAAGAATTGAAATTAAAATTTTCAACAGCTAGTCCAGTAAACTTTATATTACACATTTCAGGAAAAAGAAATCATAATTACCAAAAGCCCTCTGATGGCAGTCTGTATGATGCAGACAGCAGACTCTTCTGGATGGACATCTACTTCTCCTTCGCCGCTGATGACAACAACTGTCTCTGATGCTTTTCCTTCATCCGAGGTGGCAATATTTTCCTCAGATGCTTTTCCTTCATCCTTGGTGACAACATTTGTCTCAGATGCTTTTTCATCCTCAGTGGCAACAATTGTCTCTGATACTTTTCCTTCATCCTTCGTGACAACAATTGTCTCTGTGGCTTCTGGTACTGCTGAATTTGACAACTGTGGTTTCTCATCAGTGCATTGTATAACTGAGATTTTCTCTGGAACAAAGGAGGTATCTGGAACTTGAGACTTCAGATTGGCAGACTCTGGACTCTCCTTACTAGCAGAAGAAGGGACTTCAGAGATCACAGTATTGTTTAGAACCCGATGACGAGCAGATCTCTTTCTGAAACTCCATCCACGTTTATCACTTGAGCTCTTGTTCTGCAATGAGAGTTAACTTCTATCATAAATATCTCGATAAGTACAAGCATACCACCGACGACCTTATTAGCCCCAACTCTATCTAAATTTCACTTTAAAAACTTTGTACTTAGCATGTAACACTTATGGACACAGAAAGTACCATTTTGAGCATATGTTATAAAAGCAGGATTCAAAAGTTGATTGAATCCTCTTGAAACAACTTAGAAGGGAAGTGCAAACAGACATTATATATGAAGTTGCCTACATTAATGGTTGCAGTTTTACTGAAACCATTGATTCATTTTCAATTGGCACTACCAGCTCAAATTAGTACATAAACTTAAATAAGCAGCAACTGTCACATGGACCCTATATCCCAACACCCCGGAACCAGTTTTCCAGGCATCCCTCTTGAGTGAGTCCTTCCGAAACTCAAAATAAACAATTGAAAAAGGCAGAGTTTTGCCTTCAAAGGACTATTATGATCACAAAACTTCAAACCAGGCATAATATTGAACTACATTAATAAAATCTCTTGAATTGCATAATTGCATAAAGATAAGTAGGCCGAGACAGTTGACCTTACAGTTTTCCACAATCTCGATTAGTGCAAATACCTGGTAAGTAGTGTAAGTTACCATCTATAGATCTAAGTATAAGTATTCCAAACACTTGAGCTATAAACGAAACATGATCACGCATTCTGAATGATCTATATACCAGACTTCTCATCTGCAAGATCAGCTTAATCAAGCTTTCAAATAAAACAGATTCAACATGAAAGAAACTAAATCAACAATCGTTTTCTTAGCAGCCAATTCCTATGCTCCACGTAGGTTCCAAAACAGAATCATTATCCGGAACTTAATCCAACAATATAGTGAAACAAAAGAAACTCTTAGTGGAAAAAAGAATTAAGATATATTCTTCTACAAACAACAGAACAAATCACGGTAAAAGTGAACAAGTTCATTCATCATCTTCTTCTTTTGAATAGTCTCGTCACCCAAGTTAAGTAGGAAGTTCTAAGAACAACACGACAACAACATAACACCAACTGAGAACATCATCAAATGCGAATTGAAACAACAAATCCAAACCTCGTAGAACGAGAAAAAAAACGGAGAGTGCTTTACAAAATATCAACAGAAAACGAACACTGTTTGAGTTGACCAATCAGAGTTATAAAACATACCTCAGAGACTGGGAGATCATCTCTATCAGCTGAATCAGCACCACTGCACGCGATTATCTTCAAGCAAGCACTAGATCTTCCCATTATTTGCTCCTCTTATCCGTTACACTTCTCTTCTGTTCACTCAGTCTCATACACTCAGTCTCTCTCTCTCTCTCTCTCTCTCTCTCTCTAGCTTCTTTCCATTTCACACAGAAGCATCTATTTAGGTGTTGTGTTGTTGGAAATTGTTGTCAAAGAGAACAGCGGAACTCAAGACATTGGCTTAAATGTAGTTAATTCTTGGGTTTGGATTCCGCCGTTTATTAAAGTCCGTTAGTTAATCATCCGTTGGTAGAGAATGGGGTATATTAAAGCTGTCAGATCCTTAAAATGTCTTTTTCTTTTTTATCCACTTACTTTCAATTATTATTTCTTTCTTAGTGGTTGACTGGATCTACAAATATGCATATATATCTTAATGACACGAGATTCGCGACAAATTACTAACTCGGGTTCGGGTCATAGACAATATCGCCTTGTATTAGGTTTCGGGTTCATTAAAAAACCTGCTATTGGTTTGATTCGTTAAAAATTGTCCGGTCTAGTCCGATTTAACTTAAAGTTAATAAGTTTGAGTTAAAAGAATTGTGAATTAGACTTAAAATATTTTTGTTTTATTAATAGTATAATTTTAAATATTTTTGCTAAAAAATAAAAGTACCCTTTGTTTTTAAAAAAAATTTAAAAAATATATTTAATATAGCATAACTCAAGTCAGAATTCAGACCTCATGTTGGATTTCAGACCCAAACATAAATTTTCATATTTAGAACTCAACTCAATCATACTATTCGCTTAAGTTATATTAAGATCAATAAAATAATAGGTTTAGCCGAATTTAAATTAAAATAATAATAATTTTGAGTTAATGTAAATTTAAATTAGTATTTTCAAATTTAAAATCTAAAAAATTTCATGTTCATTTATCAAATTAAATTTTTATCTTTTACTCGAATTCAACACAAAACCATATATACAGGGATGTTAATTTTGGATTCGAGCAACTGGCAGAAATAGTTCAGTCTGACCAACCCATGAGCTAAGTTCGGGTTGACCCATAGCCCAATTAGAACAACAACAAAACCGTCGTTTTGTAAATTTATTTTTTAAAAAGTAAGGATGGGTCAGACTGACTCATGAGTCGAGCCAAGCCCTGTCAGGAACAATCCGGTCCATTATATATATATATATATAATGGTGTTGAGTATTTACGTATTCAAATGAATAAAAACTAAATTTAAGTTTGATTATTTTCAATTTAATTAAAATTTATGTTTAATTAGTATAAATAAAATTTGTTTCATTAATTTTAGAATAAAAATTTTATCATTCATACTAAAGCAACTATTTTATGATCAATTTAACTATTTTAGGGATTTTAAATATATAATTAGTGGTTTAATTTTTTATCTAATATAAAATATTTTCCGCTGCTTATTTAATTAAGCCCAATAATAAATGAATGCACAAGTGTCATGATGGGAAAAACATACCTTAATTATCATATTATACGCCTAAACCAAAATAAAAAAGAATTAAAGTAAAGACAGATTTAAGAAACTAATTAAATATCTGAAGACTATATTTTAATTTATATTCAACTAAAATAATAAAAAAAGAATATCCTAACGTGAAATATAAAAGAGAAATATATAAAATATGAAAAAAAGACAGCTGATAAATTGTGGCAAAATATCGCGAGATCAGTGACAGCCGATAAATTGAAGAACAAGAAAGCGTAAGCGGTAGGAGGTGGGAGTGGGACCCCGCAGGGATTTCCATGTGAGAAAAAGATTAGGAATAAGGTACAAACTACAAAACGGGGCCATATAAGACACGAAACGGAGGCTGTCGGGCAAAATGAATCAAAAAACACTTCGTCACCTAATAATTTAGAGCCACGTTGTACCTAAAACGAAAATTAAAGAATATCGATCCAGTTGAACAACCCTTTTGTCCGAATTGCCAATTAGATGGTTATCAGCGTGACACGTACCTAAACATGGGATCACGTACCCAAAATATTATGGTATGGTATGGTATTCTGAAATACGGTATGCCATGTATGGCCACCAGTTAAAAGAGTTGGATGCGAAGAATCTGTCACGGGATGGGCCCATATGATATGACACTTATTAGCTTTCGAATTGGATCAGGCTTAATGAGTGTCTAATCAATAATCATCAGTTGTTTCTTTAGCTTAATTGTACTTAGTCAAGACAATTGATGAAGGATTACAAGTAGGTCCAGGTGTAGTTAATTATTGCCACTTCTTCGTCCCAATCCTAACTAAATTAATCAATGATTTATGTACAGCCTAACATTATTTTCTCATCTTCTTTCCTCTAACATTTGACTTTCATATGTTTCATACATATCCTCTTTACATCACTCTCCTGAAAATTTAAACTAATTTAATTATAAAAAATTTGAATCGATTAATTTTTAATTTTTTGGTTTAATTTAGTTTAATAAAATGTATTGTAAAAGTCATCAATCAATTAATTAATCGATTAATTTTTATAATCTAATTAATTTTCATTTCACTCTCTCTTTTTTAATTAAATTTTAATATTTTCAATGAATAAGGATAATATTTTTTAATCATTTTCTAAATTCTTCAATTTTATTCAATTTTTAAATCATTTCATAACATTTTACTACCGATTGAATCTTTTAAACTTTTAAACTTTTTGTCTTATCGAGTTAACTTCTAGTCTGATTTTAAAAAAAATTATCCTACAATATTAAAATTAGGATTGTACAAGAATACATAATTATCTTTAAATTAATAAATAAATTTTATTTAACTAAATTTTAAGACGAGTTAATTAGATTTGAATTCGTCAGACAATTTCAATAATTTAACTAGATTTTTTAGATGTGTTCCATATTAAATAGAAAAGATTGAACTTTAAATTCATAAATTAAATTTAATTATACTCAAATTTAATAATCAATTAAATTTTAAGTTGAACTTAATCCAATAAAAAAATCTGTGTCTTAACAAGTTGACGAAACTCCTCAGTTATTTGATTCGGTTTAATAAGATATTTATTTATTAGTTGGATGTGTCTATCATTTTACTATGCTAGATTCTTAACTAGGCACCAAATTTAAGGGCAAGAATTACAACTGCAGCAACGTTTTCATCATATTAAACCTAAAAGTTTGTAGCTGAGGTTTGAAGCTAATAAAAAACAAACAAACAACCTTGTTGTCCGGTTCTCCTATGAGGATTATATAATAACCTTAAATTTTATCCCATCGAACCGGCACTGGCAGATTTTAGGTACAACGGCAAACATGACTGTCCACCACTTGGAGTTTATTTTTAGTGGCAGAGTCCAAGTCCAAAAGCCCCACCTCACATGGGGAGGGCAGTGACATGCTGACGATGGATATAGCAAAGATCAAACGTTGTTTTCGCAAGTTTCCTTATTGGCCAACGGTACTGTTGTACTCCACGAAAGACGTAACGACTAACGACGGCACGTCACGTACATACACATAGGTCTCCAGGATGTGTATTCACATGCAACCACTCGGGTTTCTGAGAGCTACGACGAGCCTACCAGTGAAGGCCATGGCCATACCCAAGTCCAGAGGATTAGGACAGTGGTCTCCATTTTGGGCGCACGTTTCCTAAGGAAAATAGCAGAAGGATGCGGCTGTAAATACTTTATTTAACACCATTCACGATGTTAAATTGATGATTGTTATTTTTTAATGTGTGTTGTAAATTTTTAAATAATAAATTTAGTATATTTTAATTTTGACAAATTATATTTAAAAACACATTGTTAAAAATGATTATTTTTTAAAAAATGCAAAATGTGTGTTTTAAATAAATCATTTAACAAAATGTAAAATAATAAGAATATCAATGACTTATAAAGCACATATTCAAATAAACGATAAGTTTAACTAAAAATGATCGTTGGGCTTGCCTCTTGGTCTTTATAAAGATCCAGACTTGAAAGATTTTTTTAAGTATTATTTGAAAATTAAGGGATTGTTTGGTTTTATTTTTTTTATGTAGTTTTTAATTTTTAATTTTATTTTTCTTTCAAATAGAAACAAGAACTTACCTAGTTGTTAATGTTAATATTAGATAAAATTTAAAGATAAGTTTTTTTAATTAAATAAATTTATTTAATTTCTTATATAATATTTATTAATAAATTATTAATAAAATTATGTTATTTTAATAAATTAAACAATTTAAAAATCAAAATTTTAT
>JANVCQ010000002.1:994271-1008813 GCA_025531925.1 Erythroxylum plowmanianum
AAAATCAAAATTTTATTTAAAAATAATATTTATTTGAAATATTTTTTAATTATTCAATCAAAATTTATTTGAATATTTCTATATGTTCAATTTAATTATATTTATTAATAATTATTAAAATTTAATTACATATAATTTAATTATAAAAATTAAATTATTCATAATTTTTATTGATGATTAATTTTAATTTATTAAATATATAATGTTAAATTAAATTATTCATACTTTTTATTAAAGATAAAATTTAAGTAATAAACATTTAAATGATAGTGAATTATATTATAAAAAAGAAACTGAAAATAAAAATTACTTTTTATAATTTTCCTAATTTTTGAAAATCGAAAGAAACTAAAATTAAAAACAAACATATATTTTTAATAAATTTAAAATTAACAATAAAAATAAAAATAAAAATAAAAACAAAAACAAAGAACCAAGAGCCAAGATTCAATTAAGCTGTTTGTGGAAGTACCTGAACTACCTAATATTACCATAGTCTAGGGAATATCTTCTAAACTCAATTTGACGAATGAGCTAGTCTGGGTTGGGCTAAAATCTGATGGTTAACTCTACTGACACATCCACTTCTATGGACTTTTTTCTGGTACAGCTGCATAATTAAAGAGTGTGTTCCGCTTTGCAGTTTGCACACCAACTTGCTATGATGAGTCGACTTCTGGCACGTGGGTCCAATATGATTGCATGATTTCCAGCCGTCACGTCAGGAGCAAGCGCTGCTAATCTGTTCCCAGTGATCCATTCATTTAATTAAAAAAAAAACAAAATTTGAGATTTTTTAATTTTTATTTTAACATATTTTAATTATTTTTAGTAAAATATATAATTATTATTTAATATATAAATTTAAATATTATATTATTAATAATAAAAGAAATAACGGTCGAGAAAAGAGAGAATTTTAGAGTGTTGGAGAGAAAAATAAAGAAAGTAAAAGACATCACGTCGGGTTTTTTTTGAGATGTTCAGTTTTTAAAATTTTAATTTTTATAAAAAAATTACCTTTATATCTATACCTTCTAGACTTTATCACCTATTTTTATGTTCCGTTTTTGTAAAATATATACACGAATCATTTTTTGATTATAACTAAAATCACTCTTTTTTGACCAATCTTATATCAATAACTCGACCTTGACCACCTATAGATAATTTTAGATAAGTTTCTTTTAAAGTAAATATCTAAATGCCAAATATGACCCCTAATAATCTATTCTCCAGAGCATGTCACAATTCTTTTGTCATTTGAGATGTTAATTTATCAACAAAAATATCTATTGTTTAAAATTTTTTACTACTGGCCAGTATATAACTAGTCTTCCAAATATTGTTAGCAACAGTCGTTATCAAATAAACCAACCCGATACTAACTGATATTTAAATCCGACACTGAAATATATTTTTTTGCACCTTTTTTTACTAATACGGTATATATTATCCCATACTAATTACTACGGTAAAAAATCATTACAACGACGTAATAACAAAATAATGACGATAGGTAATGGGATCCGCACATGGTGGGTTTTAGAAGCAACCGTCGAGTACTGTGTCTACGAAAAACATTATGGTCTCTACATGACCAGTTTCCATGAAAATAAAGGCTTCGAGCTCAACGTCCTGTTCGTATCACAGTATCTATTATTAAGTTATAAATAGGTTTAGCAAATTTGTTCGGGATAATTCGTTTTTATTACAACAATATTTGCAAATTTTTTAAAAGTAAGATTATTATAATTAACTGTATCAAAATAATATTTGCAATGCGATTTGAATATTGATAAGGTGTAATAAATTCTACAATGATCAAAATTTTGAAAAATTCTTAATTTAGTATTTAAACTTTCAAAATTTTTAATTAAATGACTGCCCTTTTATAACTTAGTTTAGAAAGTTAATTTTATTAATATTTTATAATTTAATTAAAGAAATCCTTTTATCTATAATATGTAAGGGTTTATATAGAAAAATTAATTACTAACTAATTATTTACATAGACTAAAATGTTTGACAATTTTTTTTTCTCATAAATTTAGACAAATATTAATTGCATTTTTTAGTTTTTAAATAAATTATGGTTAAGTTACATAATTTAATTCGGATAAAGATAATAAAGTGACCCAATAAATAATCTAGAATAATGGGTTGAAGTCCGGGTAAAAATTTGATCTCAATTAGTGTGGACCAGACCCATATTGACTATGTAATGAGGAACTCCGATATGGAAGCTATATAAATGTTAAGGTCTCCTGCAATTGCTCATATCAATCGTAAACATAAGGAATGTCTGATCTGTCAAGAGAGCTTATATATTGAGAAAACTATAGAAAAATTTTGCCTGTGTCTCGGATAACACTTTCCGTAAAGGTCCCGGGAGATTCGTGATTAGAACTCGGAATCTGTATCGGAATTAAAGATGTAACTAAAATCAGGTATTTCGCATTATCTTCGTTTTTAATCCTTTCATGTTGATCTTGGGCATGTAATAAGGTCTGTACAGGGCCGGTTTTGACATTTTATAGACCTTGGGCAAATAAAAAAAGTCTCTATTTTGCCTTTTTCTTTCTTAATGATAATCAATATTGAACTTTTATAAACAACAAAAGAGGTAAAATGTGGACCATTTTGTTGCTCTTTATAAAGATTAAGACTTTTATACAGAACAAAATGAAATAAAATGAACCCCTTTTTATTGTCTATTTTTTTCTTTAAGAAACTGGGCCCTTGGTAGGTGCCCTGCCTTCCCTTGCCCAGGGCTGTGATTGGGCCTATACTACGTATTACATAAAACACCCAACTTATAGCCTCTTTTCGTGCATTGCGTTGTTATTAATTAATAATTAATTTTCTAAGTTGACGTTAACTTATAAAAATATTTTATTAGCCAAATTAACAAAACATTTAATATTTTGAAACTAGTTGTTAAGGTTATAAAGTCAATAATTTAATTAAAATTTTAAAAATTTGAACACTAAATTGAAAATTTATAAAAAAATTAGACATTTAAGAATCTATTATCCCTATTAATAATTAGTATGAAATCAAATTAAATTAAAAATTTTAATGTAAATTATTTAATAAATTATAATTAATAGATATCTTCAATCTAAATTAATCTTTAAAAATTATTAATTTTTAAAGATTAGATTGATTTTCAATTTATAATATTTTAAATCGAGAAGTTGCTAGGAGACGTACATTGACTACTTTCCAACCTATAATCTCTTTGAATTGAAAATGTCATAGGGAGCTAGCTTCACTATTTCTTGTGACCCACAGGCCGCAATCGTTGCTGATGTGATAATGACCGCATGCAACACTTAAACGCTATCGTTCTCAGAAAAGATTGAGCGCCTTGTCGTTTCGAGAGATACAGTCTCGGGCCTCAAATCGAAATAAATTTTGGGAATGAGTGTACTTTTGCTTGGGCCTAAAAGGTCTAAGAAAAAGAAGCGCTATCACTGCCGTCGGATCAAACACAACGAAGAGCCCAGTTCGTCCCTCGAAAAACCCTAGTTCGAATCGGGCTATAAGAAGGGGACGGGAATCTTATCAGTCGATACTTCCATACAGAAACCCTAAGGTTGAACTCAGCATCTTCCGTTTCACAAAACAAAAGCTTGTTTCTGTGCGTTTTTTGTATTCAATCGAAGCTTTTTGTGTGTTTGTTTTCGGAGTTTTCTTTCTTTGTCTCGGTGAGAAAGGCAAATGACGAATCGTTTGGTGTTAGTGAGTACTCAAGTTTTTTCTTAGGGTATTGTGATTCTCACTGTTTTTGAATAGGAAGATCTGATGCCTTTCAATTCCTTCTGTTTAGAAAATTGCTCAGAAGCTTTGAGATTGGATTCTTTGAGCTATTTTATATTTCCTTTTTATTATTTTATTTGGTGATTTATTTGAATTAGTATTTAGGTTCAAAGCCAATGACGATGACTTCTTGTTTCACTGAAGCAAGTATTTTGAGATTTGTTTGATTTGATGAAACAGATTCATTGAACTAGGACGGTCTGAGGCTAATTTCGAAATTTCATCTCTTGATTTTTGGTTTTCTCTGTTATAATGAATTTACTGGGAAGCAGAGCAGATAAGTAGTGTATGTGTGTGAATGATGAGAAACACAAAAATCACAGTTATCCCTGTCTGATTCGATATGCTGATTGTTTGTGATCTGACACACGTTTTAAATATAAAGGATTTATTGCTGAGCTTTAATGTATTTGTATTTGTATTTATAATTTTTTAATGTATTTGTATTTCTAATTGGGTTCAATCCTTTGATTCTGGGTAAATATTTTGATCCAATCAATTACGAAAAATTGAGTTGAATAAACCAAAACACGTTTGACTAGTCTCCAGACATGCTGCCTCTCCTAATTACTAAATAAAAATTGATTTTATCAAAATAATAGTTTATTGTTTATTAATAAGTGATAATCATTAATACTCATCGTCATTATCATATCCTGTAATGAAACGGGATAGTATGATAGTATTAAAAAATTAATACTCATCAATTTTTTATAAATAATTTGTTTTAATTAGTTATCAAGCTTTTTCCATAAATAGTCTAATCTAATTGGCTATTTATAATTAAAAATTTTGATGGTTATTATTTAGTAATTATTGTTATTATTAAAAATATTATTTTGATTCATGAACACTACAAAGGTACTCTACTCCATAATGACAATTTACAAAACTACCATGCAATGTAAATTAATAATAATACAAAATATCAATAAATATGTATAATTATACATATAAAATTATATAATTAAATACATATAGAACCCAATAAATAATGAAACCATAAATATGTAAACTTGAATAAATATTTTATTTTAAATATGTGGCATTAATTAAAAAGTAAAATGAAAGGACTACTTTCTCTTTACAGGTAGATGATTTCAATGAGATTTCAGTTGGAAACTACAAATTCATCATGACACATTTAAGTAGAAATATTCAAACAAAGCAAAATGCTAGTCCGCTTTAGATGACATATATTATACGAGAAAGTTGACACCTACACTCGTCGAAGTTCAGCACAATACAAGAAACTCCTTACAATTACTAGAGTTAATAGATGAAAATGTTAAGAAAGCACACACCCCCACTTTTCTATTGTTCAACTCTGACAAGAACAACAACAATTTGCTGGGAACACAAGCATATGTGGTGGGTGTCACCTACCTCATGACCTCCACAGCAGCTAATGGGAAAACGTTATTTAGGAATAAGAAAAATGGAGGATACATACAGCATACCTGAAGACTACATGCCGATTTCGCGGTTTCTCTATTCATCTGACAACGATGCTTTCCCTGTTCTATTTGATCGTGATGTAGCGATTAGTCCCGTGCTTTGCCCAGTGCTCCTTGAGATCAACTGGATTTGAAAGGTCATGGCCTTCGGCTGCAAGCCGGCTAAGCAGTTTACTATAAGCACTTCCACTCATCTTTCTTCCACCTACACGAGCATGCCGCTTGTTTGGCACTGCAGGCAGCGGGTACATGGACAAAGTGGTTGTGCAACATGAAGATTGCCATCCACCATTTCCCCATTTGTAGCACTGCCTGAAGACTCCTGTACAAGAGCACACTGGCGCTGGCATGGTTGACTCATCATATGCTATCTGATTCAAGCCCAGGTCTTGACCTTTCCAATCAGATTTAGATGCTACCATGTGTTTGTTGGAGTCGTCACTTCCACCACTCATATCCTCGTTTTTCCACTCGTGTGACTTGCTAAACATGATCTTATTGAGATCCTCGCTTTCCTTCTTAATCTTCCGTGGAGATTTTGAAGGTTTTTTATTAGTTGGTGGGATCTTGGTGTCCTTTGTTCTTTTACCCCGGCGTGACTTAGCAGCATCAGAAGCAACAGGCACTACTGGAACAGCATCACTGGACTGCATTTCTCTGGTACCGTACTCAGTTTCATTCATATGGGGCAAATGATTTGCATTGTGTTGTGGGTGATGCATGTGTCTCACTCCGCGCGAGTTTTGGCATCCTGGTGGGCAAGAGGACATATTACCACTAACCAAGGAGTTCTCTCGATATTGAAGAGCTGCAATAGCATTATCTCGCTCCATTACTGCATTATTTCGCTCAGCAATAGCTGAGTCTCGCTGGAGGAATGCCATGTCCCTTTCTGCAATTGCTGCCTTCTTCTCCGAAAGAGCCAAATTTCTCTCATGAATGGCAGCATCTCTTTCAGCTATGATGCCCATTATCTGCTTCATTGAAGGCTGAGGTTGCATCAACCACTGCAATATTAATGGAAAACAATCATAAACAGCACTCTCAGGCAGAACACCAGCACTGCATAATTTTCAAATTAATATAGCACTCCTAGTCGGTATCACTCTTAAACCTTTGTTCCTCCAGAAAGTTGTACATAAATACCTGGCCCTGTGCTGGTTTATATTGATCTATTTTGTGCCTTCCATTTTCACGGTGCCCACCATCATCCATTTGACTCCACCGGCGGCAACAATAGCAGATAACACTAAAACTGGAATGATTACAATGCTCAGACAATTGAGCATTGAACAATTATAAATGCAATTCACAAAACAATACAAACAAATTGTTTGAAGGGCATTCTGTACTGGAAAACGGAACAGATCTATATTAAAAGTAGAACCAGCACAGAATTACCAAAATCAGTTATAATCATAAGTAAAAGAACCCATTCTCTTGTAAGAATTAGTGTACAGAAACCAAATTCATGAAAAAGTAGACAAGGTACAGGTCTCTTAATGTATATGGAACATGCACAACTTGTGGCACCAAAGTGAAAGATATTACTGATATATAGCATTAGATGTGAGCAGATACGTGGTGCAACTGCAGTAGCTATAGTAGCAGGAAACTAAAGAGCTGCCGTTATGTATTAATAAAAACACTTGCTGAGAATGCAAACATAATAATCATGTGCATTGCCAAAAATGTCAACCTAAGCAACCACACAAAATTCTCTTTATTTAATTTACTTATAAGTCATCTACCAATATAGTCTGCAGGAAAATCTGTTGCTGAGAATGAGATACTAGTCCCAAAAACAAATTCAAAATTTCTGAAATAGGCAAAGAAAAAACTAGCAACCAATATGAATGAAATGGACTAAGCTGTAATCAATATGACTCTACAACATATAAGCAATCAGGGGCAGTGGCAAAGCATTAACGGAAAGAAGAGCATGCAATTTTATTTAATGCAAATAAATAGATGGAAGATTTCAGCCATTCATACTATTGCAGACCTTAGTGAATCTACAGCATATCACAAAGTTGCATCAAACATAAACCAAAATCAATCACAACCATCTGAATTGCCAAGAAAACTGTTTTCCAAAGGCATGAACTTCAAAGGGGTAGAAGCAGTTCTGTAGCTAACAGTTCTCATTTCTCAATTATCCTCAATTACGAACTAAACCCATAGCCAGAGGAAAATCTTCTCCTCCATAATTATGGTAGCTAGCACAGTCACTAAACACTGTTTTGGAGGCCAAGTTCACTAAATCCTACATACCAAAAGAGTCTGGCAAGTCTAAATTCCTTAAGCAATGGATCTCATGATACAATTTCCACCACTAAGCTCTTATTAACTACATAGACTTGAAACCATTATCAAGGACACTAATGTACAATGTCACACAGCATGGTGCATTCAAATTTGAGGTCAATGGTCAGATTCTCGTGTTTCCATCCCATTGAGACGTATCATTAATGTTTTCCCTGGTACTTATTTACTATAATTTACCAACTTCTCTGTACATTCATCAGGCAAAATATGGAATCCCAATTCCCAACTCAAAATTCGGATACGTACATCCTTAAAGCTATACATTTCCTTATTCAAACAGGAATTATAAAATGAATTCAACCACAAGAATACCACCTTCATAACTCCTCATATCCCCAACACCACTATCATCATTTTCCCAAACTATAGCTAAATTGAGCTGGACTTGGAGACTATATATATCCAGTGAACTTGAGAAAATTTTACTAAAAACCAAGTAATTGAGCGAATCAGCTACATAGACTCTCAATTACCTCGCTTTACTTATCTCAACAGTCAACACCAGCTCTCTCGCTAGCTAAACAACAATAATCCCATATTACTAAATAAAGAGAAAGGGTAGAAGCACCCAGTGCTTCGTTCTAATCTATGAAACCAGACGCTAAAAACCCATCCAAGCACCAGCCGCAGAACACCGAAAACCCTAAAAATGGGACCCACCAAGCTCAATAAAGTAAAAGCGCTACTAGCACACGCCCGAAAGCACCAAACCAAACACAAATTAGACAAGCATAGATCGAAACAAGCTCAAGGAGATGTGAATTGAACTTAAAACCCACTCAAAGAACACCAAGAACACCAACCACTACTACGGCCGGTACAAAGAGACAACAACAACGATCGCGTAGCTAAACTTACAGAAAACCGGTACAAAACTTGATGGATGAGAGGAAATAGACGCTTACAGCTAAAAGCGAAGAGAGTTGAGAGACATTAGAAGCCCAAATTGAAGAAGAGGATGTGAAATCTATGTTTTCCAACCAACGAACAGTAGAGGAAGAAGAGGGGCAAGGAATTGTAGTTTACTTTTTTCCTCAATGGGTGTGAGGGACCAGAGCTATAGAGGTTTTTACCTGTCCGTCTTTGTCTTCTTGTCTTAACGTATTTTCTTTTTCTGTTTTTCCGTTTATTGTTTACATTTTTAAAATTTCTTTTATGTCAGACTCTGCCAGTTTTATTGATCCGTACACACTCGTGTCAGGTAGATTAATTATTCTATGTTTATTTCATTTTTTATTTTTTTATGAATTGTAATGAATTTGTCCTTATAACGCTTTAATGTTTTTTTAAATTGGATAGTATTTTAATTGTACTTAATCAATAATTATTAAAAATTCTATTTTTTTAATTAACTAATTTTTTAGTTTAATTTTTAAATTTTTAGTCTAATTTATTTAGACAATTTTTAAATATTTATTTATTTTTTAAATTAATAAATTCTTATACACTAAAATAAATATCTTTTTAACCATATTTTAAAATTTATTTAATTTTTATTAGATTTTATAATAGACTATAATTTTTATTAGATTTTATAATAGACTATAACTTTTATCTTAAAAACAAAATTTTAAATTTGGTATTTCACAGTAAATACCATTTTACTTAATTTAATTATTTAAAATATAGTTTGAATTTAATTTAAAAATTACTTAAATTGATTTAAAAAGATCCGAATTAATTAAAAAATATTATTTTAGACTGTTTTATATTTATTAATTAAATTTTAAACTACACAACCTTAGCTGAAATTGATAGATTGGCTGGTCATGACACCGGAGAGAGAGTTTTGGGCATTAGTACTTGCCACGACCACGTTGCTGTGCTCCACTCACTTCTGCATCTATGTGCTGTCTCCATTAAAAATTTGCGTTTTTTTAATTTTTAATTCTTTGAAACTCAAGTTAAAACTTGAATTCAATTGAATTTAATTTCAGTAAAATTGAAATTAATTCATAGACTTCAGAGTCAGATGATCCAAGATTAGGTTATGGTTAAATAGCGAATCGCGAACGACGACGTTTGATGTGCATTTTGGCTGGTGGTGGCGGTGGATGCACGCTAACGACCATCGATCCATTTGCCGTGATTAGTAACCAGCCGTTGACGCGTTTTCTTCCGGTGGACTCGACCGGGTCGCATGTGATGACTCGTTGGTTTCTCCCCAGAAAAGAAGCACAAAGTTGTCCACGCTGGCAATTCTTGGCATTGCAACGGACCAATCAGAGACAAGAGCACGGATTAATGTTAATGGTCAATAAAATTAATATCCTTTCAAAAGCCTTTAAACGTAAAGCTCTAAACTAAACCGACTTGGACTTTGCCCTTTATATAAATTCAGTTGTTTGACATTGTCAGTCATTAATCGTGACAAAGTCGTATTTGGAGGATAACTTCTCAGAAGGTCAAAGGGCTAAGAACTTTCACGCTCTCTGTAGATCGTCTCTCGATTTCGAAGGGTAAAGATATCTCTCTGATTTTGGGTTTCTTTTAGTACTTCTGAAACGTCTGATTCATGTTTCTGAGCGAAACTCTTTGTATAGTTTATTTGCAGAAGTTGGTATTTCTTGATCTTGAAAGATATGGCTCGTACAAAGCAAACCGCTCGCAAGTCTACCGGAGGAAAGGCTCCGAGGAAACAGCTCGCCACTAAGGTGCGTCTTAATCGCCGTCCTCTATTGTTGATTTCGTTTGGCGTGAATTCGGCAGGAATCATATTGGTTGTTGCTCTGAATTGTGAAATTAGGGTTTCTTGTTTCAATTAGGGGTCTTGGATTTCAATTGGAGTTTTATTCGATTTTTTCGTATGATGTAATTTATCATATACAGGCTGCTAGAAAATCTGCAGGTGTTTCAATTAGGGGTCTTCGATTTCTTGTTTCGTATGATGTAATTATCTAGAAAATTAGATAATAGCCTCGTATTAAATTAGGAATCTCTTAAGCAGGTGGCTTCGCCATCTTCTTGACCCACAGACCACATTCGTTACTACTCAAATATTGACATTACTGCTTACAAACTCTTGTCTAGAAAAGGGTTGTAGGTGTCACTATGGTAGCAAGAGAATAACATGATTTCTTGTTTCAGTAAAGCAAATCTTTTGAGATTTGTTTGATTTGATGAAACAAATTCATTGAACTAGGACGGTATGAGGGTATTTTGATTAATTTCTTTTTTATTTTTTGTTCGAGGATGGTTGTGTGTGTGAATGATGAGAAACAAAATATCACAGTTATGCCTGTCTGATTCATTATGCTGATTATTTGTGATCTGAGACACGTTAAATATCAAGGATTCATTCGCTGATCTTTGATGTAGTTAAAGTTCTTTCAAATTCATTATCATCCCTAATTCAAGTTTCAATTAGGGTTTGGTCTGATTTTGTTGTATGATCTAATTCATAACATACAGGCTGCTAGAAAATCTGCTCCAACCACAGGTGGAGTCAAGAAGCCTCATCGTTACCGTCCTGGAACTGTTGCTCTTCGGTAAGTTTGCCCGAGTTGATATTTGTTCTTGTAATTGTGCTTTTTCCCCATATAATGGCTCTCATAAGATAAAATGTTAATTACAATTTAGTTTTGATGTTTAACAGTGAAATACGAAAGTACCAGAAGAGTACTGAACTTTTGATCCGTAAGTTGCCCTTCCAGCGTCTAGTACGTGAAATTGCTCAGGACTTCAAGGTATAATGACCTTGTTGTTACTTTCCTTCGAATCTTATTTCTTGGTTAATGGGTATTTAACGTAATTATTGATTCTTCGAATGTTTACCAGACGGATTTGAGGTTCCAGAGTCACGCAGTGCTTGCTCTTCAAGAGGCTGCGGAGGCTTATCTCGTGGGATTGTTTGAGGACACTAATCTCTGTGCAATCCACGCCAAGCGTGTGACCATTATGCCCAAGGATATCCAGTTGGCTCGCCGTATTCGCGGTGAACGTGCCTAAGCACCAATTTGATCACTTATTGCTTATAGTTAGGTTTCCTCAATACTTAGAATTACTGTTGACCCAAAATAATAATGTCTAATTAGAACCCTTTATTGTTTTGTAAAATCTGTTCGGTTTATTCTATTCTAAATTGTTATGGTTATATATAATCTTAAAACTACATTGTTATGTAAAGATATGTACTCTTCTAAAAGTCATACGCTAAATTTGGGGACGGTGTGACTGTGTACTCTATGGTATTAATGTTAATTGAAAATAAAGCCCATTAACGGGTCTCGATTCATAAATTGGTGTGAGAGAGTTAATCGATCCAAGGTATGGGCTAGGAAATTGCTACGAGTGATTGATTGCTTTTCAAGCTATTGTTTAATAGCAAGTAATGTCTATTAAATTAAATGAGATACACAAATGCGAATTGTTTAAGCTAAATTAGAATTGATAGTAGTGATGGTCGAATGTCACCAATGGTGGTGGATTGGGAATGGTTTAAAAGACTCCTGAAAATGGCAATGATCTTTTTACGAAGACTTATGAATCATTTAAAATGTTTGAATTGAATTTATTAACGAATTAGATTCAATTACATTAATAAGATTAAATTGAATTCAAGAAAAAATCTAGTAATATTATAATTAAATTTAATTATATTATTTGAAACACAATCAAAACAAATTTAATTATTTCATATGATATTTGTATACTTGACTAAAAAATAATCTTATTAAATAAAAAAGTAAGGCTCAGTTTAAAACATCCAAATTTTTAAACCCAGTAATCTTCCAAGAGATCTTGAGGCTAACTTACGCTCATACCTTTACCATTAACCAAAAAATATCGTAAAAAATACAGAATTTAATGGTCCCTATGTATATAGGAACGAAGAAACTAATTCAACCTCTTGAGAATCTTTTAATTCGTTGCCTAGTCTCCGTTTCCTCTTGTGTTAGTTTTTCTTTTTTCTTTTTTTTTCCTCCTTTTCATGGTCTCACTTCCTAGGTGATTGATGCATATAACAAATAAATGCAAATTGTTTAAGCTAAATTAGAATTGATAGTAGTGATGGTCGAATGTCACCAACGATGGTGGATTGGGAATGGTCTAAAAGACTCTTGAAAATGACAATGATCTTTTTACGAAGACTTATGAGTCATTTAAAATATTTGAATTGAATTTATTAACGAATTAGATTTAATTACATTAATGAGATTAAATTGAATTCAAGAAGAAATCTAGTAATATTAGAATTAAATTTAATTATATTATTTGAAACACAATCAAAACAAATTTAATTATTTCATATGATATTTATATACTTGACTAAAAAATAATCTTATTAAATAAAAAAGTAAAGCCCAGTTTAAAACACCCAAATTTTTAAACCCAGTAATCTTCCAAGAGATCTTGAGACTAACTTATGGTCATACCTTTATCATTAACCAAAAAATATCGTAAAAAATACAGAATTTAATAGTCCCTATGTATATAGGAACGAAGAAACTAATTCAACCTCTTGAGAATCTTTTAATTCATTGCCTAGGTTTCCTCTTGTGTTAGTTTTTCTTTTTTCTTTTTTTTCCTCCTTTTCATGGTCTCGCTTCCTAGGTGATTGATGCATATAAATTTATAAACTCAATTCTCTCATCTTCTACGTCACAATATTTTACCTTCCTCGTGCAACATAAACTCAATTCTCTCGAGTTCTACGTCACAATATTTTACCTTCCTAGTGCAACATATTTCTCCCTCAATATCTCAAATTGAACAAGATTTACTTAAAATGTAGCCGAAAACAAACAAATAAACAAAAATATCTAAATATATATTAAAAATTTCGAGAAATGCAAAAGAATATAGACAGGGTGAGAAAATAAAAAGAGAAGTTAAATCAAACGATGAATCTAAAAGAGAACGATGATCATAGACAAAAAAACAAAAAAAGAAAAGACACCCATGAACAAGAAAAAGGAAAAACCTGGATATGATGGGAAGTGTTGATTCGTGGAGAAGAAGTTGTTGTTCAATTTATTAGTAAGAGAGGTTGTTTGAGGTGGAAGGGACTATTTGAGGTGAAGAGTTATATGGTAGCGTTAGATGTGTATTATTGAAATGATATTTTTAACGTTCAAAAAAAGAATTGAAGTCCCAGTTTCTAATTCAATTTTAATATTTTTTCAATTGAATTCAATTTATAAAAGATGATGAGATTCAATTCAATTTAGTTAGTACCCATTTTTACATATTGTTGCTCAAAGACTTGAGCTTTGGTAAGTTCGTTCCACTTTTTTTTGGTAAATTAGTTCGTTCCACTTTGATTGGGCTTTAGATAAATAAGTTTAGATAAGCAGGCTTAGCTTTGAGTTCCTTTGGACCTTGGAGTTGATCGAAATTTGTTGCAGCTTTGGATTGACTTTAGGTTGAATATATTTGAATTTAAATATTTTTTGTGATCATATTAGTAGCACTAATTAAAAATAAAAAATATATATTAAATTTATAAAGATTGAAATCAATGTTTTCAAAACCGGACCGGACCGTCCGATCCGACCGGAAAAAGTTTGAACCGGTCAGTGGTCTGGTTCGGTTTCACTTAATAACCTCTCTATATAAAAACCGAACGGTTCAACCTTTTTCGGTCGAACCGGACCGGTCCGGTTTTAAACCCTTGTTTTCCATAACACCACCTCCCTTAGATTCGTCCAGGCTGCTGCTTTCACCTTTTGAAACCCTCAAATATCCTTCAAATTGAATCAAACCTGTATCCTCCGCATCAAAACTCAATCTGCCAACATCTTCAATTTTTTGCTTCAGAGTTTCTCCAACTTCACAACCACAACCAGCTCGACCCCAATCCGAATCAAGAACAAGCTCAAGCAACCAAAAAAGGTACCGAGTATCAACGTTAAAGTCAGTTACCGTAGTTACAGAAACGTATCGAAGTCCTAGTTTCGCTATCCTGGAAGAATTGAGAGGGTGTTTGCTCT
>JANVCQ010000002.1:1008913-1051031 GCA_025531925.1 Erythroxylum plowmanianum
TGTTCAGACACAAGTGAGGCACAAAAACGCATAGCACAAGGGAACTTCATGAATAAAACGCTGCACTTCATTAAGTTAAATTATACAAAGGCAAATGGAGTCACGTGAAAGGTAAGCACATGCACAGTAGTGAACCCAGTCAAAGACTAATGCAAAAAGAACAAGATAATTAAAGATAGTCTTTAATTAAAGTCACGTGGACAAGGTTAGCATATGTTCAATAAAATATTTTTTTAAATAAAATTTTTATCTTATTTATTATATTCCGGTTTAATAGCGGTTCATTACCGGTTGAACATCTAAATCTTAAACCTTTCCTTCGATCGGTTCGATGTCCGGTCCAGTTTTTAAAACATTGATTGAAATACTTATGCGGCTCTTCACCAACCAAACATAACTAATTGATTAGGGAAATTATCATTGTATTGAAAAATTATATCAAAATTAAATTATTATAAAATTAATTAAAGATTGAATAAAATTAAAAAAATTTTATTTATAAAAAATATATTAAAAAAGAATTATTAAATAAAAATTAATTATTTTTATTTTATAAAAGTTAATTATTTTATAAAAATTGATTGATTAATTAATACATTAATTAATTTTAACTACAAAATTATTAAACTAAACTAAACTCAAAAATTCAAAATCAAATTAAAAAATTGAAAGTTTCAAATTTGTTACTATTAAACTAATCAAATCGATTGAGTTTTTATTAGAAATTACTTATTTTACTTGATCACTTATTTATTTTTTAAACCTGCATCACTCTTTTATTGTCATATTTGTATGTGAGTTTACCAAAATTAGCCTATTTATTATATAAAGATAAGGCTGCGTATTATCAAATATTCCCAGATTCTGCTTTATTGCAAAACTTCAAACAAGAGATCAACTACTCTATACTTTTCTTCCAAATCATTGTTCACTATGCTCTTCAGATAATGGATCCATTTGCCATCTCTTCTTTGAATGCCCATTTTTGCAATTAATTTGACTACACTGCTTCAATCACTTTCAACTAAACCTCTCAACCTTACCAAATCTTCATTCAATGCAAATTTGGTTCAATCAATGTCACAGCTACCAAAACACAAATCTGACCACATTAACTATCCTTCTATCAGTCGTTGTTTATAACACTTGGTCAGAGAGAAACCTCAGAATTTTCAAAGACAAAGTCATGAAAGTGGAGAGCCTCAATGCTAAAGTGATCTTCCAAATAGTGGATCAGTTGAGTTGAAACACAGAGAGTAGCTAATTTGAATTATCTAGCACTTTCCTTAACTTTCATTTGCAGGTATGATTGAGTTGGTGAAGCATAAGGACCTTCCTTCCTCGGGCATTCAACTCAATGATAATCCAATACTAAGATTAGTGACGGAGCTAAGAATTTAAGATAGGAGGGCCCAAAATTTTAATTTTTTTAAATTTTGAAGGGTTCAATGTACCTGGATTCCAAATAACTTCATCCTTATGTATATATATATATATATATATATATATATTAAAAAAAATTTAATATTTTTTAAAATTTTAGGGAGCTCAGTGTACCACTAGGTCCCATGTGGCTCTATCACTAACTAAAATGGCTCAATAATCATACCGATTAGGTCAAATTTGGAAGATTAATTAGAGAATGCCCAGATCCTAACCACGAGCAAGAGAGGAAGGCAAATCGCCTTCCTGTATTGCGGTGCATGGTGCTCTACAATCCATGCTCCAACATTGATGGGGGTATTTACGGTTGAGAGGACTTGAACAATGTTCCAAAGAGTAACAGAAGCAAACTCATCCACACAACGGTCAAAAATTGCAAAAAGAGACCTTAATGTGTTATTATCTAGGAAATATGTGACTATTAAACCTGACTAGCATTGCATGTAATATCATGTTATGTGTTATGTAGGTATTGGAGCCATTATAAATCCTCGTTTTCAACATGGTCTGTATCCTTGTATAGTATAGTGATTGCTTCCTTATGAACTCTTGATGTAATATCATTTTTTATAGATATAACTTTACTAAATTACCAAAAAAAAAAAAAAAACTTCCCGTGATAAACAAAACTAAAACTAACGTAAGTGTATCTTGCACAACAAGGAGCAAAGTCAAAGTTAACCTAATTGACTTCAAATGAGCATCTCCATGAAATATGACGTCAGAGAGTACGTAAACATGGGAAATGTTCCGCTACGACCCAAAACTACTCAAACACATAACCCCCAACCAATAAAAAAGATTTTAACAACCAACAGCCAATTAACGCGAAAGGTGCGTTTTACGCGCCATCACCTTGTCGGCTATTCTTCGCGGCGTTTTTATTTCCAGGTTCCTCTACCGCTTCTTCGTATAAATATGCTGTTCGTTGGATTTGTATGGTTCAAAGAAGAGCCAAAGCCTCTGGTAAAAAAAGAAATTGATTGTATAAAATTAAAATTAGCAATCTAATTGGGTTATTGTGAATCGCAATTGACTCTAGTTCCTAGATTTTTGGGGTTGCTATCTTTGGTGAATTCGATTTTGTATGACCCCCCCTCGGCTACGGTGTTTCAGCTCCTTATCCAGAATCATGGCTGAAGAGCTTAGGTCATCTGCTCCTACGGCTTCCTCCGGTAAGACATCAGCTTCTTGTACGTCGTATTGGGCCAAAACGAGAGCTTTGTGGCCCTCTGTTCTCCGGTGGATCCCAACTTCCACTGATCATATCATCGCTGCCGAGAAGCGCCTCCTCTCTATAGTCAAGTAATTAGTCAATTCTTTCATTAATTTCTTTCATGGAAAGGACAAGCAAATTCCTTATGAACTTCTTGGTATTGGGTTTTTTAGGACACCGTACGTTCAAGAACTGGTGAATATAGGTGAAGGTCCACCGGGGTCGAAGGTGAGGTGGTTTCGGTCAGCGAGCAATGAGCCGCGGTTCATTAATACCGTGACCTTCGATTCCAAACAAGACTCTCCTGTGCTTGTCATGATCCATGGTTATGGTGCTTCTCAAGGTTTCTTTTTCAGGAACTTTGATGCTCTCGCTAACCGTTTCAAGGTCATTGCCATTGATCAGCTTGGGTATGTTTTCAACGAATTTACTCCCTAATAGTGCTTGTTCAAGATGCTTCATCCAATGATACCCATGAAAAACTTCTGGCCCACATTGCCAATTGTTGATTTATTTTGGCGTTTCATTAAATTCCAATGCTACTCTGCTCACTGTATCTTACAAATTTTGGTAACAGATGGGGTGGTTCGAGTAGACCTGACTTCACGTGCCAAAGCACTGAAGGTTGGGATAGATTTTACGTTGTTTAGATTTATGTTTTTCCCGAGTAATATGGGAAGTGCGCGCTTTGTTTCTTGCAATTTATAATATTTTGTTCATTTCACATTATTGATGTTGTAGAAACTGAGGCATGGTTTATCGACTCCTTTGAGGAGTGGAGGAAAGCGAAAAACCTCACTAATTTCATACTACTCGGGCATTCTTTTGGAGGATATGTTGCAGCTAAATATGCACTCAAGGTGATTCCTTTGCCCTTAAAAATAAACAAGATGATGCCATTTTGATAATTTCTATGTCACTTACTTTAGTTATTATATCTATGCTCTAGCATCCTGAGCATGTTCAGCACTTAGTTTTAGTTGGACCTGCCGGATTTTCGTCAGAGCAGGATCATAAGTCGGAGTGGCTTACCCGGTTTAGAGCAACATGGAAAGGAGCTGTCCTAAATCATTTGTGGGAGTCTAATTTCACTTCCCAAAAGCTTGTCAGGTATATATGTCATTCCTAGCTTTCTTGATATAATTCTGAATTTTCTTGAAAGATCAGGCAGGTGTCTTTGGGACTTCCATCATTCTGGATTACCATTACATAACTACTATAATGTCATCCTTTTCAGTACATGAAGAGCACTGTTTGGATTATGAGCATTTTGCTAGCTCTGTTTATTTCTTAAGGAGTTAATTATACTTGGTATTATAGTGTTGCCATTGTAGGCAGATTCGAAGTTACCCTTTGACATAAATTCCCTTAGAATCAGAATCATATCAACTTCCTTGTTATGGTTTCTGTAGGCTTAACATTTTATTGGTCCAGTCATGCAATTCGTGTAAAGTTATAGAGGTTAATCTTTTACCTTGTTTCCATGTAATTACATGCTTAGTAAACATTTAATGGAGTCTGGTTTTGGAATTACGTGAAGCTGCCTTTACCTTCAAGTTTATGATATTGCCTTTATTTGCTTCATCCCAGAGGTTTTGGTCCTTGGGGCCCAGATATTGTACGAAGATATACTTCTGCTAGATTTGCAAGTGGTGAAGGACTGAATGAAGACGAATCCAAACTGTTAACAGGTCCTGATAAGAAGTTGTCTGTGGGCATATGGCATATATGTTGATATCTGTATCTGATTTTTATTTCTCGTCCTGCTTTCTTAATGCAGATTATGTTTATCATACTTTAGCTGCCAAAGCTAGTGGAGAATTGTGTTTGAAGTACATATTTTCTTTTGGAGCTTTTGCTCGGATGCCTCTATTACAAAGGTTTGATAATCCTCGTTATCCATAATTATCCTTTCTTGCTATCTTGCACTACTACTTCCTTTTTGAATGAATCCTTCCCTATTATCTATTTATTCAGCATAAGCATATCAGTTTACTGGCATGATCAAAGGAAGTACGATACCTGCATCTTAAAGAGAAATTTTGATGAACTTTACTCACCTATAAGCTATTCAATCAGATGATTGCTCATATTTACTCTTTAAGGTGTCGCAGGATGTTCTTCATGATGTTGATTACCTTTCTCGTTGTATGCAGTGCATCAGAATGGAAAGTTCCGACCACATTCGTTTATGGATTCTCTGATTGGATGGACTATCGAGGTGCCCAAGAAGCTCGCAAGAATATGAAAGTGCCCTGCGAAATTATTAGAGTTCCCCAGGTCTCTGCTCTCTCTCCATCTCTGTCATTAAACACGTCTTTTCATAGAAAATGCTGCAAATGATATGCATACATTGACTGATACGCAAGTTTTTGCATGATTAGGGTGGTCATTTCGTCTTCATAGACAACCCAGGTGGGTTTCATTCTGCTTTGTTCTATGCATGCCGGAGGTTTTTTCCACCTGATCATTCTACAGAGTCCGTTCCTGAAGGTCTGGCATCTGTTTAGTTGATGATTCTGTATATTTTGAGTAGTTTACTTGTATCTCTTATTCAATCACGGTTGATGTTAGACATTCTTTGTATATTGTATACAAAGCCCTATGAGCTAAACTGCAGTCACGATTGAAAAGAAGTGTTCAAGTGTGAAGATATTGTGATGAAAACTTTATAATTGTCAGAAACCATTGCATTATGTGTAAGTAATGCTATTGAAGCAATGACCATTTATGGGTTACAAAGTCTTCCCCTCTTGCTTTTGGGGACTCTTAAAATTACTCTCCTCTTTCAATCCCTAATCGGGTTGATCATTATCTCCCAATACAAGGATTAGTGAGTTATTGCCTTCAAATTTAACATAAATGAGATGGGACACTTAGATCGATCCTCTTGAGTTGTACTCCCTTCTATCCAAAATAAATGTCGTTTTAGAGGGATTTTAATTATTCAAAATAAGTGTCGTTTACGATTTTTTATGCATGTTTATAATTTTATTTCCAAAATTACCCTTTAATTTCTCTCACATTCTAATTATATAGATTACATTTTCAAGACAATTCAACACGCAATTAATAAGGATATATCAAACATTTCACTAATTTTTTTAATAAGTGTGCATTTCTCTAAAACGACACTTATTTTAAATAGGAGGGAGTACTTAAATTAAGAAGTTTGAAGGTGGTTAGGTTAATTTTAGTATCTTTTCAACACAACTGAAAACAATGCTTTCAGAACTTCAATAAAAGATGACCATCCTCGACTATTGGACCTTTACTTGGGAATTTAAGATTTGGGTTTTCGGCAATTTTGTTATCTAAGATAAGAAACATCTAATCTAATCGAGAGAGCTCATCTTTGGTCGTTCTGAACCACCTTCATGGATGGTACTGTGGTCGAAACAACTGCATACTTTAAGCATACTCCATGCCACCAAGTCAAGTCTCATTTTTATGCTAAAAACAGAGTAAGTACTTCAAGCGTACTTATTATATATATCTTAGGCAATCTCCAACCATTGCACCAAATTTTTACACCAGTACCATCCCTTTCCTATAAACAATTTCAGTGAAATTTACAGTACTTGTCAAATGGTGTATCTTATAAATTATAGTTCAAAATAACAGACTCGACGTAACTGATATTTACAAATTCAATGTGTTGTCACCTCCCGATCTGTCATTTTCTCTTGTCTTTCCAGGTATAACTCTTTAACATGAAATGTTTAGATTAATAAGCAAGCAACCAGTTCTGGAAACAAGCAGCAGATGATCAAAGAATAAAAAGAAGATTTAACTACACTGAGATTCCGAGCTTTTCAATTTACAGAAAACAGAAGCTAAACTTTCCACCTTACTGATTAAAACAGTCTCTTCTTTACAAGTGGTTATTATTTAGTTTACAACAGGGAAGATACATTGTCTCTCCAGCTTGAAGATTTCAGACCAACAGGTGGGGTTAAAAAGCTGAGTCCAAAAAACTCCTTGGGGCAATGGCGTGGCTCTATGAATCCTGCCAATTTTGCAACGAGGACAGCACTTTCCCTGATATGTTTCATGTCCTTTGTCTCAGTCCATAAATGGCATGCCAATTGTAGGCTTCTCTGCTTTGTGTCTAGTTTGATATTCCACTTCTGGTAAAGATCCTCCCTTTCTTTTTTCCCGTATTTCTTCTGTAATTGCTTGGCCAAAAATTGCCTTTCTCGATTCAAAGCCTTCAAGCTGTAGTCACCAAGAAAAGAGAATCAGATTCTGGTGGGCAGCAGAGACACTATTTTGAGTACTTTGCTTATGAGTGCCAAGGTATAGTAGTTAATTAAAAGAAGTACCTTGTTGCTTGTGAGACAATTTGGCCATCTATCATTGCAGTAGTTCCATTAGAAGCTATGTCCTTCAAGAAGTACAATCTTCTTAGCTCAACCTCCATGTATACATTGTCTGATTGGTCACCCTTGAAGGTGAGGAAGAAATAGCTTCTATGTACCAAGGGCACATTGCATCTAGCCCAAAGTTCAATTATCCTTCTTCTGTACTTATCAAATCTTTGGGGCCAATCATTGTGGTGCTGCCTCCCACCACGCACTTGTTCTCTTAGAAAAGACAATGTTCCTCTCCTTCCATCACTAGTCCCAGTTTCCTGCAAGTGATTATCTTGCTCAGTCCAATTCCAGAGAGGCTTAGGTGCCCAAAATTAAAAAAAGAACGTATTTTCGAAATGTTCAACTTATACAGGACTTTAACTGAGTTGATGAATAGTTAAAAACTGCGATCCTCAAATTGTTTATCAGAAAAACTGAGCTAATATGACGTTGAATCTGCAGATAATTAACCATTTGTCCCACATCTTTAGAATAATGTTAGAACATGCTGAAAGCAGAAAGCGTGCGTGGCTTATCATCTCACCAGAATATCGCTGATTGGCGTTAATGGGTTGAATTTGGGCATTTTGTTCACTCCTGAAGCAAGATCGAGCACACTTGTAGTATCGTCCACCTGAATATCGATTTCCTTGACAATTTCTTCCTCCACGGCAGCATTGCCAAGAGACGTATCTCTTATTTCAGCATCAGCTTCCGCTCCAGGGAGTCTTTCCTCGAAGTCTTCTGGTCTTCCAGGGAATTCCAATTCAGACACAGCAGGTGGGGATTGCTCATCCTCGTCCTCGTCCCCAGGCCAGAAATCAGATGGAATAGTCATAAGAACTGATCTCTTGCTTTTGCTTCTAGTCCATGTTAACCTTTTAGAGTTTGACATAACTTCCTCAGAGGGAGTACACTGTGCTAATTGGTCGATGGTCCTTTGCAGTTCCTGAATTTGTTGCTTTAGAGCTTGGTAACAGTTATCTAATTCAATTTGCCTCAACTCCTTATCTTCTTCACTTGTGGTGGGCACCTGCCTTTCATTCACGTCCCCAGTTTCAGCTTCTTTTCCTCCTTCAGGACTAGGTAACAAGTCAGCTTTACCCTTCATAGTGGGTTCTTCCAGTTTGATAGATTGGACTTCCCTGCAAATATCTTTAGATTCTTCATTTGTCCTATGAGCAGTGTCCTCCCAACCTGGACAAGGGTCGGGACCCAAAAACTTTGGAGTGCCGTCATCCAACAGTAAATTTTCTTCAGCGGCTTCTGGGATTTCGAAAATCTGATTATTGGAAGCATGCTCGTTAAGATCCTCAGACGTGAAACTAGTTGTGCGGCCGCGAGAATGATTAATTCCTTCAGAAGACTCTGATGCCGCATATTCATATATTCTTAAAGATCGATCTTCTGCAACTGTTTTTAGCAAATCCTCAAGACGAGATTGAGCTATGTCACGTTGCCAAGTTAACTCTTTAATCTCTTTATCCTTCTGCAGCATTTTCAACGTGTAAAAGTCACAGTTAGGATTGCTCCAAATGAAATCCACGATATATGGTCAGATCGTTATTGCATTATACTCCAAAAACATTTCCCACTGGTTACGTTCGGGACAAGACAATGTGATCTACTCACCTTTGCAATGATGTGGTCTTTCTCTCTTAGTAATACAGCAGAATTACCAGCAGAAGTTGACATCAGGCTTGACAATTGGCTCTCAAGCCTAGCCAGCTCTTTCTGTAATTGCTTTACTAGGGCCTTATCAGACATCACCAAATTAACTTGTGCATTGGTGGCGACCTCTTTAGCACAACTTGCAAAAGAAAGGGTGTTTTTGGATTGCTCAACGTGACAATGCGCAGGGCTTATAGTGCAAATGATTGCTGTTCTGGCATTGCCTCCCAAGGAGTTCTGTAGTATGCGGGTTAGCTTAGAATCTCTGTAGGGTACATGCCCATTTCTCCCTTTGCTGCACCAAATTTTATGTGTAATCCGTTTCAAAACCTTAAATTTGTAGCCAATTATGGAGGTTATTTTGGACTTCTCTAAAGAGCTAACAAGGAAAAGAAAATGGCTCACCTTAACTTGCGAATAACTGTCCCAAGGGTGAGTAAACTTCGATTTATGTGAGAGCCTTCTTTCAGTCTTGCACCAGCTGCTAATGTTTGAGAAGCACGCTCGCTGCCCGCAAGATCAACAAAGTTCTGCAACAAAGCCAAAACAAGCGAAATATAAGCTTCATTTTGTGGTCTCAATAAGAGAGAACAACAATTTTTGGAAGACATTAAGATCTATGGACTAATAGCCATTAATTCCATACCACTGCAGCTGTAAGAGTGCTGCACTTTCCAGAGCTTAAATTTTCTCGAGAAGAACTTTCAACTGTCTGTGAAAAACCAAGAGCAATGAATGAGTATATAATGCCTTAATTGAGGTAGGGAGGATGGAAATACTTGAAGCAAAAGGCAGGTGTACCAGTCGAAGAATCTGATGAGATCTAGAGCTTGTTTCGTTCAGAGATGTCTCTCCTATTTGCCTTTGAGCTGCGACAATTTTGAAGAAATCGAGCTAAGATGTTGTGATCTTCTTGAAGTGAAAAAAAGCACAGGAGGATTGGTGCAACCTTACCCTCGCATATTGAAAGGAGCTCCTGTAGGTGGTTGCTATCTACCAGAGTCTCCTCCGTAAGTTTCTCAACAACAGTTCCTCTCTGTTGAACCAGAACTGTGAATATACACCACAGAGTACAACACTCTGAAACCATGAAAGCATATACCAGAACACTTACCTCAGGATCATCAAGGAGTCTAAGTGGGGTGGAGTCATGGCTAAGAAGGTCTCTAACAGCTTCATTATAAATCTCCATTGCAGAAAATTTCAAGTGAAACTCCCTTTCTTTATGCTGCTATGGCATAAATACCACAGTTAAATCAAAAGAAAGAGAGAAAAAAAAAAGTGACCTAATCATACGAATTTTTCTAGTCAGTTACCTTTTCAATGTAATTATAGATATCAGTTACTGCAAATTGGGTGATACCACTCATGGTGTACGTTTTCCCACTGCTCGTCTGTCCATACGCAAAAATGGTACCTATAACACACATTCAAGCAATAAGGAAATCAAAATTTTTACAATCTCAAAACAAACATGATTTACCTTGAATTAGATTCTATAAGAAAAACAAAATTACTCACAGTTCATGCCATTAAGTATGGAGAGAACCAGTTCTTTGGCTCCTTCATCGTACACCTGCTTCGTCGAGCATTCGGTGCCGAATACTCTATCTATATACACCCAAAAGCAAAAATAAAAAACAGAGAAAAGGAAATCAAAAGAAAAAATAGATTGATTCACAAGAAATTACCAAATGTGTAGGCGGTGGGAAAGAGGGAACGCTCGGGCATGCTGGTCTTGAACACAATGGTGTTGTCATTAATGCACTCCCAATCCAAGACATCGTTTCTGGAAATTTCTCTATCGTTCAAAGGCCTTAATCTAACCGAAACGAAGATCTTCTCCTCCGATCCTTGCGACTCGTGCACAGGAGATTCTCCTCCCATCAACATCGAAACCACGCTCATTTTTTTTATCTTTTTTCCTCTCTTCTTTTGTTCTAGCTCCTGTTCATGAATATTTAATTAAAAAAAAGATTCGAAAACGAATTAGTTTAGGCTCAAACAGTTCCGTCTTTCTCCCTCTGGTTTTCTTTGTTTTGGTCTGTTTGGTTGGTGAGAAAGGCAGAGAGGGAACGAGAAAGAAAATTCCAGGAACCGGAAAATTGGTTCCTGTGTTTTTCTTTCTCTCACACTAACTGCCTTGTTGAAGGGCAGTTAGTTAGTTTATGAGTCTCCTAGAATGAATTAAGGGAGAAAATCCGTTAATCTTATTGATCGTTTTACGTTCGGCGATTTTCCCGCGCTTTTACGTGCGGACCCAACACCTCTTTGCATGGCGGTGACCTTTTATTATTCATATGCTCCATCTTTTTTTTAATTTTTTCTTCATAATACGGTTAATTATGTGTATAATTTATTTGTGTTACTCAAAAATAGGATATCGTTTCTCTTGTTTTACGGTTGCTAATTTAGGATTACTAATTTTAATATTAGTTTCAATTTCTTTTGTAAAGGAGTGATTCAAATACTTGGAGGAACTTTTAGGAGGCTTCGAGAAATTGGGTCATATATGAACTTAGGATGGCAATTGCCCACAATGGGCCCAAGTCCGAGCTCGGTCCAATCATTGCTATCAGTGCTTAGGCCCAATTAGCCCTAAAATAACATTAGCCCAACTTGAGCTTGACTCGTTGGCCGATTTTTTTTTTTTTTTACAAGGAAAATCAAAGCATAAAAGGCAAATTACAAAGTACGACGGGGCAGGAGACCCCAGTTAAGTCCGTCAGAAGCAAAGTGGCACACCCAGGAGGTGCTATGTCAAAAAAGGTGGTCCCCATGCTCAAGAAAAAAGCATGCACCGCAAGCCAGTCCGCGCAGCGGTTACTTTCGCTGTAAGTGTGTCGAGGTAGAACAACTAAGTTCCAGATCAATAACTCATTGATGCCCCGGACAAGAGGATTAAGAGTGAGAGATCGCTGCGGGCCATCCGAGAGGAGCTCGATCACCGCAATAGAGTCCAATTCCAGCACCACACGTCGGAAGCCAAGATTCCACGCCAAGAGGAGACCCGAGTAAACTTCCCAGAACTCAGCCGTAACTGAGGAACATCGGCCGATAAGCTGCGCAAAACCACCAAGCCAAGCTCCACAACTGTCCCGAAGAAGACCCGCAGCGGTGGTTAAGGAAGTGTCCCGGCAACATGCGCCATCCGTATTCAACTTAACCCACCCCGAGACAGGCGGGTACCACTCAAGACAGCGGGTCGAACGCGGCCGAGGGACCAGCCGAGCGCGATTTATCGAAACAGATGTCAGGGAACTCAGGCGGACAAAATTAGACACAACTAAGCCAGGAGAGCCAGGCCAGGAAAACTGATTGTTGAAAATGGCCGAGTTGCGCCAGGTCCAGAGGAACCATCAAACGGTCCCAAAAAGGACTGCCCACTCAAGGCCCGAAACCATGTGATGGCCATTAAGGTTAGTGAGGAGCCATTTAGGACAGCTACTAGTGAAGAAGGTGGGAGGTAGGACGTGCGGAGGGAAGGTACGCTAAAGAGTTTGCGCGAGGGGGCAGTCGCGAACAATATGGAATGCTGTCTCCTCCAAATGACAATGATAACAAGCTGTGCTCGTAATAAGGTGCCGGCGAGCGCGTTGCTGATTGGAGAGAAGGCGATCGCGAGCCAACAGCCAGAGAAATGAGCGAATGCGTTGAGGCCCGGGCCACTACCAAATGGAAGACCACAAGCGATCGGGGGGGGGGGGCTCGGAGGGACTCCATGCAATAACAACCTCTTTTTGCTTGTAATTGTTATGCTGCAGGCCAGTTCGTTTAATCCAGACCTGACTTGTTGACTTTGGATCAGATCGGAGCGGCTCGTGCCAATTGTCACCTCTATATGAACTTTTTCTATAACTCTGACTTGGATTCAAATAATTATAATTTTGTTTTGATTAAATTTAAATATTTGAATATAAATTAAATTTAGTTTATTAATTTTAGATAAAATTGATTAAAGTTTAAACTAATTTCTTATAATTAGTTAGAATAAAAAATTTATTTGAATTTTGGACTCAATTAAATATAAATATTCCATTTTGAATTTATCTATGACCTAAATTAATTAATCAAATTTTTTAAAAATGATATGTAACTAATTATTTAAGTGAAATTTATTATTTCTTTTACTTAATTAATTGTTAAATAATTTTGAATATGTAATTTATAAATTAATTTTCACACCTAAAAAATTAAGGTAACGTGCGTCCAAGGCTTATTCACCCGATAATGGAATAACTACAAAAAGCAAAGTCACAAATATCAAATTTAGACAAAGATAACGAATTAAAAATTATTAAAATTTTCATTTGCATTTAAATTTTTATAGTTTTAAATTAAGTGTTTAAATTTAATAATTAAATAATTCAGTTTAAAAATTTTTATTAATATTTTATAATCAAATTTTCAAAAAATAGCATAGTTTTTTAAGCTTCCATCAATAAACATGTTATTAAATATATATTTAAAAATCATTAATATTTAAAAATATATAAAACTTTATACACATGACCCCTTTAAGTTTTATTTTATTTTATTTTATATTTATATCAATAAAATGAACTGAAACTAAAATTTTAAATTAAATTATTCGACTTTAAATATTTTAAATAATTGAAAATTTTTAATCATTAGACACTGAAAAAAAAATTGAACACATATAGTAAAAGGGCTATTTTTATTTATGTTGAATTTTAATATTTGAGTACAAAAAGAATCCAAGCCCATCACTTAATCAAGCACAAATTAGAAGGCTTAAGCCCAATCAAAAGTAACATCAATTCAATATAGGAATCACAATGTACTAGTTCATGGATCCATATTTAGATATTTTCAATTGATCTATCTATGAGTCAGTTATTTTAAACAAAATGATATCATTTTGTATAGAAGAGTTAGGCCTTGGATAACATTGAATCTTGGCAGCTCAGGTGTAGACCTAATTAAAAAAATATCTTTTTACATTTTTTATTTTAATTTTTTTAAAATATTAGTCATATTAGATTATAGGTCAGTCTATTGTCATCCATAATCCAATAACATAACTATTCTTTTATAATATTGAAAATTACAATTATTAGAATAAAAATAATTTATAAATCAAATTTTGATATCTAAGCTATTTAATTAATCTTTATTCTTAATTTTTATTTCATTCTTTTTTTTTAACACTAAAAAATAAATATGCTTCCCTTCCATTCCACGTTGTTTTGTGCTGCAAAGTATAATATAAAATTAACTGTAATCATTACCTGGCACATTAGTATAATTCAAAATTCAATCTGTCATTTTTAATACCATCCCGCTTCTCGTGGATAATTTAACTAATCTCGTATAACTGTCACAACTAAGAAAATGATAATTCCACCACTCACTCCACCGCTCACTCCAGCTTGTGAGTGGTAGGCGACAAACATCTTAATTTCAAAAAAATTATAAAGAAAATAGTTTTTATTTTCTAAAAATAATAATTTAATTAATTAAAGATGTCTGATTAAAAAACGGTTAATTCAACCTTTAAAATTTTGAAACTATTGAGGTTTTTTTAATTTTTTTAGTTTGATTTATTTTAATAATTTTATTGTTAAAAATAAATTAATTTATTAATTAATTTATCAAATTTGATTAATTTATTGATTTTATATCTTAAAATTAATTGATTAATTTTTATTTAACAATTTTATATTAAAAACTCAACCAATTTGGTCACTTCGATCGTAAAGCCTTTAATTGTCTAATTGTTTAATTTAGTTTTTAAATTTTCACATCAATTTATTTTAAAATTTTTATTTAAGTAAATTAGTTAGTTCTTATAAATAAAAATAAATTAATTATTTTTTATTTAACAATTTTTATAATTAAACTTAAAATTAATCAAAAATAGTAGCAATTTTTTAATTTTATTTTATTTTTTAATTTTATTCAATCTTTAACTATTTTTATGACAATTCAATACCAATTAAAATTTTTAAACTTGACTTATAGATTTAATTTTGGATCTAGTTTTTAAAATATTAAAAACCAAAATTTTTAAATATTACATAATTGTCGGTAAAGAGCATAAACAGATAAGTTAAATACTAAAAAGAAAGGGCTCTCTCTGTCTTCCTCCCTCTCTCTCCTTAACGGCTTTACCTTTATACCTCATGAAGCAAAAGAAGCCAGCAAAAGAACACCACAGCTGAGCTATATTTAATCAGAAGCCCTAATCACATGAATTCATAAATTATCTGCTACTCCTCTCAAAACTCAAGTCCTAGCCCTAATTCCTAGTTGAACCAGGAACCAAGATGACGACGAGAGGGAGCAGATCAGAGAAGGTGAAGAGAATTTTCCGGCAATTCGACGTTAACCGTGACGGAGGGCTTAACAGAGAGGAAATGGCCTCCCTTGTGGTTGCTGTTAACCCTAGGGTTAAATTCAGCGACGAGCAAATCAATGCGATTCTCGACGAAGTATTCCGTACTTACGACGAGTACATCAACGGCGAGAAAGGTCTCACTTACGACGGTCTGTTGCGTACGTACGATGACGGAGCCGGGGACGTGGACCGTGACTTCGACGCGTTGGAATTGGAGCTCAATTTGGATGATAATAAAGGGATCCCGGTGGGGTCCGAGGCTTCGTCGTCTTCGGTTATGGATGAGGGAGCTATGGAGTCCCAGAAGAAGCAGAGGATAGCTGCGTGGGCTGTTTCGCCTAATCACGGGATTGTTTTTGATGATACGTGGAAAATTGTGGACGATTTGGAGATTTTGGTGAAGAGATTGAAGGGAAAGCAAGCGAAAGATGGGAAACTGAAAGGTGATAACTTTGATTCCTATTCTGACGCTGGGTGGTCGAGGGAATTGGGGCCGTCTTCGGAGATATCTGATAAGAGGGTGTTTTGGGAAGAGTCGGGACATGATTATGCTATTTTTGTCAAGGAACTGGGGGTCTTGAGGAGCAGAGCTGACGGAGCGAGATCGAGAGAGGAGGCATTTGATGGGCATATGGCAATTGGGAGAGTGTTGTATGAGCACCAGTTGTTTAAGGAGGCATTGGTGAGTTTTAAGAGAGCTTGTGAGTTGCAGCCGGTAGATGTTAGGCCTCATTTTCGAGCGGGGAACTGTTTGTATGTTCTTGGGAGGTGCAAAGAAGCTAAAGATGAATTCTTGTTGGCTTTGGAGGCAGCTGAGGCAGCAGGGAATCAATGGGCTTATTTGCTTCCTCAGATATATGTGAACCTCGGTATTGCATTGGAAGGTGAAGGTATGATTTTAAGTGCTTGCGAGTACTATAGAGAAGCTGCTATTCTTTGTCCAACTCATTATAGAGCTTTGAAACTACTGGGTAGTGCCCTTTTTGGGGTAGGGGAATACAGGGCAGCTGTCAAGGCCTTGGAGGAGGCCATTTTCATGAAACCGGACTATGCTGATGCGCATTGTGATTTAGCCTCTGCTTTGCATGCTATGGGCGAAGATGAGAAGGCAATAGAGGTTTTTCAGAAGGCTATAGATTTGAAACCCAGTCATGTGGATGCTTTGTATAATTTGGGTGGGTTGTATATGGATTTGGGAAGGTTCCAAAGAGCGTCTGAAATGTATACCAGGGTATTAGCTGTGTGGCCAAATCACTGGAGGGCACAATTGAACAAAGCTGTCACGTTATTGGGGGCTGGGGAGGCTGAGGAAGCCAAAAAGGCTTTGAAGGAAGCATTGAAAATGACAAATAGAGTTGAACTGCATGATGCGATATCACATTTAAAGCAGCTTCAGAAGAAGAAATTTAAGGGTAATGGTGCTGCTAATGGAGACAATGCTTTTATATCCGTGGAACTTAACAAATTTAAGACTGTGGGTGAGAGAACAACGTTGAGACAGAACTTGGCAGATGCTCTTAAAATCAGGGCATTTCAGAGGATTACCAGGTTAAGTCGGTGTGATGTTGAGCTTTTGAAGAAGGAAATGAGTGAAAATGATGTGCCAGTTTCTTATTCTGCTGGTGGTGTCCCAGAGAATTCCCTACGAAAACCAGACTTGGAGGGAATTCTGAGGAAGTTACTTGATTTCTTAAAGCCTGAAACCTTCCAAGGGGCAGTCAAGGCAATAAATGAGAGGATCCTTTCTGTTTTGGATGTGACTGGATCTGGTAGGGTAGATTTGGGAATGTTTTTGGCCATTCTTGCTCCAATTTGTAGTGGCAGTCCTGATAAGCGAAAACAAATCGCCTTTGATGCACTCATGTGGCGTCCTGTGAATGAAGGCGGTTCTCTCATTAGAAAAGTTGATGCTGTTCGTTATGTGAAGTTGCTCAGAGCTATATATATTCCATCTAATGGTGTTAGTGAATTGCTTGAACTACATGGAGAAACCGACTCTTCAATGGTATCTTTTAACGACTTTCTTGTTATGTTTAATGATCCTGATTGGGGTTTTGGTGTCATGTCCACACTTCTTAAGCTTGAAATGGGTGATAGGAATAGACATGAGAACCGTGTTTGCTCAGTCTGCCGCTACCCGATTATAGGGTCTCGCTTCAAGGAGGTTAAATCCAATTTTAGTCTATGTAACCAATGCTACAGTGAGGGAAAGGTCCCCCCTGCTTTTAAGAAAGACGAGTACACATTTAAAGAGTATGGAAATGAGGCCGAAGCAGTGAAGGACAAGTGTATGTGTTTTACCATGCAATCTCATAAAAGCTGACTGTTATTTTCCCTGTTTTATCCGTCAAGTTTAGTTTCGCAGTGTGACAAGTATAGCTTTTACTAATTGTGTGCAGTGGTTATCTGGCCTTTGTATAATGAATCTGTTAAAGCTGCATCTTTGATTTCCATTTCCAAGTAGGTCTTCTACATTTTTGTACCCTTTTTTGTTCTATATTTGTGTTCAAACACTGTATATCACCCTTAGCTTTGATTTTGACCAAGTGTTGAATAACAAACGAATTCCAGTTTGCTTATTATTTCCAGATGCCAATGACTGCCAGATTGTTCTATCGCACTCTAATGGATGTATTTATTGGAAAACAGGAGTTCCGGATTTGTTTCCTTTCCTTTGGAATGGTATGGTCCTTGTTTCTTGTTGTTGATTGTTTACTTGTTTTTCCCTTGAAGTTGTGATTGAGGGTTAAGATTTCGGTACTTCTTAGGCATAGGAGGACGTGTTTTTGTAAATGGGAGTTAGGCAAAGTGAGGTTTTATAAGATATCAATGAGTCCGTCAAGTGTTGCTGATCCAAAGGGTACAAACTGCTTGTAAACTCCAAATGCTTTGCTCTTTGAGGAGAATTGGGAAAAGAATCCTAAGGCTTAAGCCTTGCCACTAATATTAGTTTGACTTTGACACAACAATTTGTCACATGACTCTTAACCTTATTGCACCCTTTATTACCATTTTCTGTCAACCTTCATGATTTTGTAATTTTGTTTGGCAAGTCGTGATTAGTACATGTTTGGTTATCATTACTATCAAAGAAACCCAATAATCAGGCGTAATTTGCTTTCATTTGGCATCTATTGGAGTGAAAGTAAGTGATTGTGGACCAACGAATCTAACTGAAAGGTCAATGGTTCAGCTATAGTGGTGATTATAGGGTGAATAGCTAAAGGACGACAGACCAGAGTGAAAGTGACCCAACCGAAACAACTTTCACCTTAAATTTTTCAAAGTGAAAATGTATACCTTGCACTCGAAACGTTGAATTGCCCACTTTAATTGCTTCTATATTTTGACCGACAGAGTTGTGAGGGGGTTAAATAACGGTTTAATCTTACTTAGCTTATCAAAAAAGTGGCCTATTATTTGGTATGCACAAGGAATTATTATATTGGATAAACTCCTACATTGTCACTGTCAAAACTTAAACCTAAGATTTTGCACTCAATTTTCTTGTTGATAACGAGTTGAGCTACCCGTGTAAGCAAGTGAAAATGTATACATAAAAGCAGCTTCCTTATCAATTACCATCATTGTCTCGATGTTGCAATTATGATCTAAACCACCCCACCTATTCTCTCTCTTGTTGTTTTGGGTTTGTATTATTATTCACTGTACAGTTCACCAAGTCTTTATGAAATTGCAAGCAATCATCAGGATTTCAGATGCTATCATTTTGTTGCAGATTCCAGCGACCGAACTGCCGCTTTGATCGAAACATGCAAGAATAATAAATTTCTTATGGGCTCTCTTAAATAGCATAGACCGAAAGCAATAAAAACAGATTACATGTTCGCACCTCAGCCCGACCCAAGTTGTTCCTTTTTGGTATGACACCGACACAACCAAAAACTCTTCTTAGGCTGCGAATGGTTATTGTTTTTATTGGCAGAGACAGATAATAAAATATAAAAATTTTGTGCTTTATAGTATTTAATTGTTGACTCGTTATATTTTTGCTTTGACTATGGATCACAAAAATATAAATTTTTTATTTCTTTCAAAACTGTGGGACAAGATTTCTTGTCCTTGTGATAGAAACAAAACACATAAGTAACTTCCAAAAATACCCTTCCCCTCACATATGCAATTTTTTAATAAGATATTTTTACCTATAATTAATATCATGAATATGTTTTATTAAATTATTATGTACTAGAATTTATAACTTGTACGATTTATTTTATTCAATAAATCATTTCATTTAATTTTTAAGTTTCTTATTTCATTAAATATTTAAGTTTCTCATTTTATTTCATCGTAATTAAAAAATTACAAAATACAATTAAAGTAAATATTGATACAATTATAAAAAAATATTTATTGTAATTCATTTTATTGTTAACTTGTACGAATTTTTTGCTATTCAATAGCTCATTTCATTAAATTTTTATGTTACTCATTTTTTAAATTCCTTATTTATAGATACAATTAAATTACTAATACAAATTATTCGTTTTAAAATAATCAATTAATTACATATTTTCAATTATATTATACTGCAGGAGTACTTTAGTCATTGACACTGTTTTTTATATTCTATCAACTGCAACTAAACATATTTCTGTTCTCGACATAAACATAATTTTATCTGTTTTGTTCATCACAATCAAACATTTCACTGTCTCAAATTTTGTTCTATTATGTCTCTAAATTTTTGTTTCATTCCGTCTCTGCATATGAATTACAGTAACCATACATAGCCTTAGGCTTAAGACACGCAATACTCATGTTTTGTCATCCATTTCGTGTGAAAGAAAATTCTTATTTTGTTCGAACACTACTACTATTCTACTGCTACTTCTAAATGCCGCAATGCAGTGCTCTTTCGAAACGAACAACTACTTGCCGTGAGAAGTACACGAACTGGTTCAGAGTTCGATCATGACAACCTTAAACCAGAGGTCAGTAGTGCACATTTCACGCATGATTTTAGTGCTTATAATGGCATTAACACTCATGAAGGTATCAGCAGAATCTTCTTGGTGGCCATTATCACCAACATCATCCCTTGATCTTCAGTCCCAACCCATCCTAGATCGGAAGGAACAAGGAACGACAGGTCGTTCGACGTTTGTGGAAGGAGAAGACTATGGCTTCTGGGATCCTACGCCTGGTTCAGGAGGAAGCTATTGGGCACCTATTCCACACGAAGAAGATGATTAGAGAGCTGATGTTGAGCTTAACTCTTCTGTCTTCGTCATCCCAATACGTTATACAGCAATTGTACTTTTCTTAATTAAGCTCACCAGAAACCAAAAAATTCCCCGGTTTCATTCTATTTATGCTTGTATGTACGATCAATAATTGAAGATACCGACATGGATTGAAAAAAAAAAAAAATTATGCAAAATATTCGGTTGGAAAACAGATTATTAAATTAATATACAATATTTATTTACATAAAATTATTTAATTAATAATCACGTTTAAATGGATTGATAATGGATCAGATCATTTATTATTTTATTTCGAATCAAAAAAATTTAATTTATAATTAAACAATTTAATATCATTTAAGGATGAAATATGATGTTATTTTAATTATACTTAATAAAAATAGTTTTATTTTGTTTAATAATTTAATATAATTAATTAATTAATCGATTACTAAACAAAATTGTGGATCTTTTCAACCCATGAAAATTGTCGAATTAACAAAGTCTGAGGTGTGGGTCTCAAAGCCCAAAAAGTTAAACAACATTCATATGCCTTTTATATTATTTAGAGACGATTGGTTCATACAGGAGATTAATAATACGAATGAAAATGAATATTGAGAAGAATATGAATATATATTATCATTATAATTATGATAGTTGGTTAAAAGAAATGAATGATTACCATTACCATTGATAATGGTTGATTTGTAAAAAATTATTAAGAAATAAAAATTAATTATATTGTAATTAATTAATTAATAATATTATTAGTTAAAGAATACCAAACTTTACTAAACCAAAAAAATCAAGCACTGCTTTGAGTCATAGGGTAGGAATAAATAATGACAAAGCTACTATATTGAAGAACAAAAAATATTAAAGAAATGACTTTCATTCCTCTAATTATCAAAAAATTAGGAATGAAAATATATATCCTCCAATCATAATCCCTTACGAAGCTTTAGTTTTTATTCCATGTTCATTCCTCTCTTCTCATTATCACCAAACAAGCACACCTTGGTGTTTGAATAGAAAATGAGATAAAAGGAAATAAAAGTTCAAAGTTTTAATAATTAAGAGTTCAGATGTAATTTATATAGATTTTGAAATCTCAACTTCAAATGGAATATCCATAACATTCTTATAGTTTTTTCGTTGATGATTCATTTCAATCTAATTGTTGAGTTAGGTTCTTCGATAATTCAATTCAATTTGGTCGTTCCAATACATTGTTCAAATTTGGTATAATATTTGATCGGACTCATGTGATCGAATTGTTCTAAAACAAATATCTTTTTGAGTAAAATTTATTCAAAAAATGTGATTTGCTCTTGAATTTTTTAAATTATAAATTAAAACAACATTATTTTAGATGAATATTATACTAAAAAGATATTATTCAAAAGAAAAGCATTGGATCGATGCCTACAATTATTTTTCAAAATCGATCAATCCTTAGGACTATTTTAATCAATGATTAAAAGCCCTAATAGGTTTAATCGATTAAATTGTAAAAATTTTGAACTGATCAATTTTTTTTGTTTGATTTTTAACTTTTCGGTTCGACTTATTTTAATAACTCTTGTGTTTTAAAAATCGATTAATTTATTAATTAATTGGTACATTTTCGTAAATTAATAAGTTCTTATAAATTAAAATAAACTAATTAATTTTTATTTAACAATTCATTTTTTTAATTAAATTTAAATTTTTTGTTAAAAATTTTAAATTCTTTAATTTTATTGAATCTTTAATCAGTTTTATGGTGATCTACTACCGATTAAAATTTTTCCTTAAAATTTTTATATTATCAATTTAACTTCTGGTCTAATTTTTAACACATACACATTAATTTCTACAAATCCTATCAATGTTCTCGAAACGAAAGAAGATGAATGGAGAATTTCACTTGAAATCTACCACTTTCACACAGTCAACTATAACATGTGACAGAAGCCTTAGTTACATAGCCTAGATCAAACGTGAAAAAGAAATAATGAAGAAATGCGGAAAATACTTTATTTCGGTTCCATAACTTCAAACAAACTTTCTGAGGCTGAAGCGAACACAAATCCTTCTAACCTGGATCAAACATGAAAAAGAAATAATGAAGAAATGTGGAAAATATTTTATTTCGGTTCCATAACTTCAAACAAACTTTTTGAGGCTGAAGCGAGCACAAATCCGTCTACCTCTTCATGAGAGTTGCTATCCACAACACGTTACAGCCTTTCTGTAGCTTTCTGTATACGTGAACCTCCGAATTGGTCAAAGTATTTGTACGTTCACAATTTGCTACAGCAGCTACAGGAGACCTTAACCTTCTATATATAGCATTTATATCGGGTATCCCCATCATGGTTTCAATATGGGTCTGGTTCATATTAATCAAGGTCCATTTTCCTCCTAGATTTCGGCCATTAATCCAGATCATTTATTGAGCTACTTTATTATCTTTATCTGGATCAAATTACGTAATTTAATATATAAATTATTTAAATATGATAAAATGCAATTAATTGTTGTCCACCAAATGAGAAACTTTCTATCATTCTCCCCCTTGGATAATAATCATATTAACTCCAGTTCAAAAACATGGTTAAGTCACGCTACTGTATTGATACCAAGTTTAAAACAAAACATTTGATCCAAAGATAATAAAAGTCCATCATTATGTCTCGTAAAGTTTTCAATACCGCAAAATATCAAACACATGTGTTATGTGTGACATAGGTTCAATATAATCAGGCATATCTAATACCTTAATAACATGAACAAAAAAATGGAGTGTGGCAGACAAAGATGATACTTATATTATCTAATATGTATCATCTTTCTGAATGTAAGTCTCGATTTCTCTAAACTTTATGCTAAACTACATATGCAAAATTGCATAAGAGAAATCTTGTTTTCTCTCATTGAACTGTAAATTGCATTATAGAAAACCTTTATGTTCTCTCATTGAATGCTACACTACAATAGAGAACGTTTTTATGTTCTCTTACTAAATGCTAAACTGCATGAGAGAACACCTATGAGATTAAACGCTTATATCCTCCTATGTCATGTCAAAATTGATGGATATACGTCTTAAATTATATGTGTCCTAATGACATAGATCCAAGGTCAATTAATATATATTCTCAATGATCTTTAAAAATGCTTAAAATCAACACAAATATTAAGGTTTTCATTTGTATTATGACAACGTATAATAATACATATGACTGAGGATAAACAATTATCATCTTTATTGATTAACCACCATATTGTCATAATGCATCAAAATGTACAAACATACAAGGAGCATACATAATGATCATTAACTAACAACGTCTAAAGACTTCAATACACCCATACTATATAGATGTCTTTCAAATACATGTGGCCAAAGTCCTTTAGTTAAAGGATTAGCTAAAGCTAACATTTCCTCAGTCCTTAAATGCTCCACCTCAATGTCACATTTCTTTATCAACTCATTTATGTTCAAGTATTTGACCTTCAAATGCTTAGACCCTGTGATATTCTTTTTATTATTACTAAACAACACAGCAATAAGATTATCATAATACAACCGGATAAGCCTAGCCACTGAATCAACCACAGATAACTAAGAAGTCAAGTTCCTGAACCATACAGCTTATGTAACAGCCCCGTAATATGCAATAAATTATGAATATATAGTCGAGGAAGTCACTACTGTCTGCTTGACACTCTTCCAGGATAACACACCATCCACTAACATGAAAATGTAGCCTAGAATGGACTTTCTACCATCCTGACAAACAACAAAATAAGAATTTGTATACCCTACGAGGTTTAGGCTGTTGAACCTTCTATATGTCAACATATAATCCTTAGTTACCTTTAAGTATCTCAATACTCGCTTAACTACATTCAAGTGGGTTATACCTAGGTTAGCCAGATACCGACCTAATACTTCAATAGTAAATGCAATGTTCGACCTAATGCATACCTGGGCATACTTCAGGTTATCGACTGCACTAGAATATGAAACATTCCTCATAGTCTCTCTCTCTATTTCATTTTTTGGACACTATGCCAAAGATAATCTCTCACCATGGGAGATAGGTACTACAACAAGTTTATAGTCAACCATATTAAACTTCTGTAACACACGCTCAATGTATGCACTCTGCGAGAGGCCCAACGAGTACTGAGATCTGTCTCAGTGAATCTAAATATCAAGGACAAAAGATGCTTCACCCAAATCTTTCATGTCAAAATTCTTGGCCAAAAGTTGTTTAAATTCATGCAACATGGTCAAGTCATTTGATGCGAGTAATATATCATCAACACAAAGTAATAGGAAGATTACCTTGCTCCCCCTAACCTTGTAGTACAAGTATATTTCAACTTTGTGTTCCACAAAGATGAAAGAAGTTAGAACCTCGTCAAACTTAAGGTACCACAGTTTGAAAGTCTAATCCAAACAGTATATTAGTTTTCTTAAATTACCAATCTTGTCAGTCGCCCCTTGATCCTAAAATCCTTCAAGTTTACTATATAAACCTCTTCATAAAGGTCATCAATCAGGAAAGCGGTCTTAGAATCCATCCGATGTAACTCCATATCATAATGAGTTACTATTGCCATAATTGCTCTGAATGAATACTTAGAGGATAAGGGAGAGAAGGTAACATTAAAGTCAACCCCTTCTCTCTGAGTGAACCTCTGGCAACCAATTGAGCCTTAAACTACTCAACTTTAGCCTGAATGTCCTTCACAGTCTTAAACAACCATTTACAACTGATGAGTTTGTAATATTGAGGAAAATCAACTAGCTCTCATACCTTATTGTGCTTCATGGATTGCATCTCATCCTTCATTGCATCCCACCACAAATTCACATGGGGTTTAGAGACAGATTTTGTAAAAGTAACTAGACCCACAACATATCCAATTTCATAATCTTGTTCACTTAAATAGACTATGTATTTAGATGAGATAGCAGGTTGTTTCACTCTAGTTGATCTACACAACTTTATTAGTTCTTGTACCCCAGGAATGCCTGTTTGTACAGGTATAAGTTCCTGTTCCTGTACAAGCATGGTACTTATAAATTATCCACGGGACCTGACTGTATGAGTGATGGAAATGGAATAACTATAGTTTTCGTCCTGCTATTATCTGAAGGGTGAGAGGGCTCACCCTTATCATAGACATCATATTCCATAAACTTAGTTGTCTGTGATTTCACTATTTTATCCCCCTCCTTTTCTACAGTAAAATATATAACCTTTAAAATGGTTGGGATATTCAACTAAATAACAACGCGTTGAACGAGCTTGCAATTTGTATTCATAAGGATTATACAACTGTACCTCAGCAAGGCAACCTCATACACTAATGTGTGCAAGGCTAGGCTTCCACCCTTTCCAGATAATCAAGTAGGTTAGTCTTACTCTACATTGATTTTATTATGTCCTTTAGGGTTTGATCATGCTTTTCGACTACATCATTTTGCTCAAGACTACCTGATATAGTGAACTGAGTCACTATTCTACAATATTTTACATATCTGGCAAACAAATCTTTTTTCTTGTCCTGAAACACCATGTTTGTCATAATACTCTCCCAACCAATAAGTTCTGACAATCTTGATGGATTTTTCCAATTGGTTTTCAACCTCATTCTTAAAGATCTTGAATTTATCAAGAACTTTCATATTTTTCCTTACGCAAGAACACATGCCCGTAACGGGAATAATCAATTAGTAATCGTCAAAAAATATAAAGAATTGAATAATGTAATTGCATAGGGTCCACTAATATTCACTATGAGATCCAACAAGCTAGAATCTTGAGTTGACCACGTTTTTCTTTATTTTAGTCAACTTACACCTCTTCGATAGTCAACATATGTTTTCAGATCATTAAAATCCAAAGTTGTAAAACTATTACCTTTAATCAATCTCTCAACCCTAGCTCTTGAAATGTGGCTTAACCTTTTATGTCATAACATGTATGACTTATCCTCTATCACGACTTTATTTTTCATAACCTGTTTAGTAAGACATGAAGAAGCATATATCTAATTCAGGACAAGACATATTCTATATAAACCATATGACAAGAAAGGTGTATCAATATGTTTTGTATTAAACGACAACTTTATATAAAATTAATACAAATATCAAATTCCTTCTAAAAGACAGTATATAAAATGTGTCCTATAAAAACCAAAATGAACCTTATATCTAGGTTCAAACATACATCCCTTATAGATATTAAATCAACTTCTTCATTGTCGTCAACCACCAGTTTTTCCTTCTCTTTAGTTGGCTCTATCCTGGATATGAACCCTAGCATCATGGAGGCAACATGATTAGATGCTCCACTATCTAACTACCAAGAATTGAATATTTCTATAGCAAAATTAGATTCATAAATTTATAAGCCAAAGAGTACCTGACAGTCTGTGTCTTTCATTCAGGGCCTTATACCTCTAGCAATCCTGGACCTTTACCAATATTAGATTGACCAACATTAGCATGTGGAGAAGATTTGGATCTCTTACCTTTGACCATTATAGGCTTGGCCTTTCCCTTTCCTTTGGTTGAAGTCTCATTCCTCATCCTGCGAGTAATAAGTCATCACTAGAATACTAAACTTTGGAGGGAGTCAGGAGTGTGCTCAGAGCCTGGTGAACTATGCTGACATCAGGAAGAGGAATATTTAGCGCCTTCAATTTACCTTGGAGATAGATCATTCTTGATATGTAATCCCTCACTTTGCTTCCTTAGTGTACCTCATAGAGAATAATTCTTTCATTAATGTACTTATCTCAGCATTATACAAGACTGTTTACCTCTGGGAGACATTATCAAGAAACTCCTACCCTATGCCTGTCTCCAAAAATCCACTAAACAGATGGTCAGATATGGTTCTATTAATGGTTATGCAATATAATCTATTCAATTGATCCCAGGCTACATAGGCTACTTTATCGACCTCCGAGCTGCTGGATGTTGGTGGAGATGGCCTATCCGTATGTATGACCACGTCAATATTTGTCATCTCTATCGCACTCAATACATCTTCTATCAACTTCTCCAAATTGAAACCAGTCAGATTTTTTATGGTGACTTTGTGATTGTTGACTGAAAAGGAGACTGCAAAATGACAATATAACAATCCGCACAAATGTAGGATAACAGCGATACTCAAAGTCATACATAATATCTTTATTGAAAATCCAACTACACATATTATGAAAAACCTTGTTGAAAATTGATTCAAAATATCTTAGATTTATTGAGGATAAATAAGTCTTTTCTTTTAGGTTTGAATGAGTCTTAATTTAGTTGTGTTTTGTTCCTAGTCTATAGGTCATTACCGAGTCTATGGGTATAGTGAGCATTTTGCTGAGTTTGTTGAGCATTTTGTTGAGATTGTTGAGTCTATAAAGTGCCTATAAATATCACTTTTTCTATTGAATAATATATCTCTTGCATTATTTTTTTATTTGTTACTTTGTTTTTTATTTGTACTCTTTTATGTTTCTATTTTTTCCAACAAATTGGTTTCAGAGCCTGGTTGGTTTTTGAGTGAAACACATGACTGAGTGATAAAATAAGATGATGGGAACATTTGGTTTTTCTTCATAAATTGGTTTTTCTTCATCACAGCCACTCTTACCAATTTTCAATGGTAAGAAGTATGAGTGGTGGAGTATAAAAGTGAAAACACTACTCAAGTGTTAGGAGCTATGGGACTTGGTGGAATATGGGTATATCAATATATTAGAACCAGATGAAGAAATAGAGAGGAGATTGAAGGAAACTAAGAAGAGGGATGCCAAAGCACTGTTCATTCTCCAACAAGTAGTGCATGACACTATTTTTTTCAAGAATTGCAGCAGCAACTACATCAAAGGAAACTTGGTCAATACTGCAAAAGGAATTTCAAGGTGATGCAAGAATCATAGTGCGCAATGGCAATAGTTAGTCAAATGCGCTCTTATGGTGAACAAATTTTTGATGAAACAATTGTCGCAAAAATTTTGAGGAGCTTGACACCAAAATTTGATCATGTAGTAGCTACTATAGAAGAAGCTAAGGGTTTATCGATTCTTTCAGTTGATGAACTGATGGGGTCCCTTCAAGCTCACGAGTCACGAATCAATAGAACGGTTGAAAAGCATGAAGAAAAGGCATTTCAGGTGAAGGAGGAAACAACCAAACATGAAAAAAATGATCATTCGGTATGTCCTTATTGTAAAAAAACAAACCACCCTCATTATAATTATTGGTGGAGACCGGACATTAAATGCAACATATGCGGTCAATTGGGACACATAGAGAAAGTTTGTAAAAATGCTTCACAAAAAGATGCCAATGTAGTAGCTACGGTCCACTTTCGAGGAAATGATGAGTTATTTTAACGTACTATGCCTACATCTATATCAGAATATGTCCCATGACAAATATATTTATGCCTATGACTATGCAAACAACCATGTTTATGTTTATGCAGGAGATCACCATGCCCATACCAATGCCTACATTTATCATGACATTGTGAATCAACGGGGACTATTGAAAAATGATTCAAACTATCTTAGATTTATTAAGGCTAAATAAGTCTTTTCTTTTAGCTTTGAATGAGTCTTAATTTAGTTGTGTTTTGTTCCTAGTCTGTAGGTCATTACCGAGTCCATGGGTAGAGTGAGCATTTTGTTGAGTTTGTTGAGCATTTTGCTGAGATTGTTGAGTTTGTAAAGTGCCTATAAATAGCACTGTTTTTATTGAATAATATATCTCTTACAGTATATTTTTATTTGTTACTCTATTTTTCATTTGTACTCTTTTATGTCTCTATTTTTTCCAACACACATTTGGGCTAAATACATAATATACGCAATTAGATCTTCACATAAAAGTGATCAAAGTACACACCATCAACTCTTATGACACTACCACCTTTAAGTGAATAGATCATTTAAGCAACATCTTTTCTCTATTTAATGCTTTTATGCAAATCTTAAAATCCTATCTAAGGCCAACATCTTTGATCAGAATAACCAAACATAAGACCAGAGACATCACCCAACATGCAAGAAAGATAATTCAAAATTCTCATCAGTTTTAAAAGATCCACAAGCACAAGGGATACATCTTTATGTTATCCTCACATTCTTTATGAGCATATGGTATATGACAATGTAACATCAATAAATGCAAAAAACCGAATACGCATTATAACTATCACACACTCGTATTGAGACTTTTAGCGAAAAAATCTCAATCCAAGTGAATATCATGCTATTGCGAACACTAAACATACGACTTGAGACACAAAAATCTCAAATATCCCCCTCATATGAAGTTCGAAGCATGAAAATTCACTCAAGAACAGCTTTAGAATGCCTTATTTCCTTTTTTGGAGTTAAACTTTAATTTATGACTTATGTAATAAGTCTAGAAAATTTTAAAAACTCCCTTTATAAATTCCACAAACCCAGGAATAGACCAAAAAATGCCTCAAGACACTCTTACAGGAATTCTGAAATTTTTGGGTTTTTTCGTCCTTTAGCATACTAATGTTAGCATGACGTCAGTACTATGTTAGCGTTGTGTTAGCACGTTGGCATCATCACTGTGTCAACATGTCGACGTCAGCTAATGTTAACATGACGTCAGTACTATGTTAGCGTTGTGTTAGCACGTTGGCATCATCACTGTGTCAACATGTTGACGTCAGCTGACGTCGACATGTGCATGGGCGTGGAGTGCATGTCATGCATGCACCCACCTCAAACGCGCCTTCAATCTGTATGGCCCGTATAGTAACCTAACCCACGCGTCCTTATCCTTTGGCAAGTGTGTCGCACGCAGCGACACGTGGCGTGCCTTTGTCCACACACATGTCACCAGGTATCTGGTGTGTGCAATGTTAGACGTAAGGGCGGTACTTTGCGCCCAATGATATCTTGCCTTCGCCAAAAAACAAGATTTTTGGAGAGATTTAGGCCGATTTTTCACTCTTCCAGGCTCATTTTCAACTTGTTTTTCAAGGCTAACCGTATGTATCACTCTTTCAAGCATCAGTACAGAAGAAAAAACCGAAAAAAGAAATTTATTCTCCAAAATAATCATATGAAGAAAAGCCGAAAATCTTTCATTTTTAGCCACCCAATTACATAACCGCTCTGATACCACGTGTAATACGTAACAGAATCTTTAGTTACGTAGCTCAGCTCGAACATCAAAGGGAAATAACGAAGAAATGCAAAAATACTTGATTTTGATTTCATAACTTCAAATGAGCTTTCCGAGACTGAAACGAGCATGAATCCGTTGAGATCTTCACGAGAGTTGCTCACTGCAACATGTTAAAAAATTTTTGTGGCTTTCTGCATGCATGAACTTATGAATGAGTTAGAGTATCTGTACGTTCATGATTTGCTACAGTAATTATAGGGAATCTTAATTAACCTTTTTTATATATCGCATTCATATTGAGCCTCCACACATCATAGCCTCAATATGGGTCTAGTTCACATTGATTATGATTCATTTTCTTACTGAACTTCGGTCAATTAATCTAGATTATTTATTAGGTAACTTTATTATCTTTATCGAAAACCTAACCGATAAGTTATTTAAAACTAAAATATAATTAATTGTTGTCCAGGAAATTTTCTAACATCTATATATCTGGTTTGATTAGTTTTTTTCAAAACTCAAAACATTGCATATGGATTTAGCCTTTCAAAATTGGAAGTGATTGACTATCACAAGCAGAAAAAGAACACTTTTTTCCCGTCTAAAATGATATAATGCCATAATGGTGATCTAATAAGACGGAACTGCCCACTTTCTCAGGAATTTCGAACTGGATGGTCCGGAAAATGTTGTCGGCATCACTGTTTAACGATAAACTTCCATTTTCCGCAACGTGTGCTTTCGTTACACCAGAGATCTGGAGCAGACGGCGTGTGTGAAGAATTCAAAGAAAAGAACAGAAAACGAAGAGATTGAAATGGAGAATAGTTTCTGTGGTCCATCGTGCTCATTAGGTTATCTCATTCTGACATCACATAACTCACATTCTTGTGTTACTACTACTACCATGCTCTTACCATGCTCCAAGGTATGGAGCAACCAGTGCTTTTTCGCTATATTCAATGTTTTCTTGCTCGAGTAAGCCTGCCATCTCTGACAAAACCAGGTTGATCCAATATTAAACTACGTGACCTTACATAATTATATAATTTATTTGTATATTATTAATTTTTTATATATCTATTTTATTTTTTATGTTATAATAACTGAAATTACTTCATAAATTATTGAAGATTAATATTAATAAATAGTATAAAAATAATATTCTTTTTATTGTTTAAACTATTAATACTCACTAATTACTGATTATAATTTAGTTTTTAAAATAAAATTCTCATAAAATAGTTTATTTAAACACTATTTTATTTATTTATAATGTAATAATATTATAATATTATAAATCTTTACTAATATTTATATAATATTTTGTTGGACTATATTTATTCTATCAGTTATTGAAGTGATGTATATAAATTTCTATTTAGGAATTAAGTGTATAAAATTAAAATTTTATACTTAAAAAGAGTAATTTAAACATGTTGACAACTTGTAAATTTTTTCTCCAAATTAAACATAAAATTTGCTAAATTAGTAAGAAAAAGATACTGTTAACTTATGTTAATACGGGAAATAAGTTGAAAATATGTGTTTGCTATGGAATATTAGCAGCAGCCTCTCCTGAACAAAGTATCTTTGGATCATTCGAATGTAAGACCCAAATCAAGGTTTCGATGTTCTTTCACTTCAGTCCATGGACGAACAAGCAACCAATGAACTAATAATTAGCTCCAAATACCAGACCACCTGGAGAGAATTTTAGTATGTACAGGAAAGACCAACTGAAAGCAAATCAAAAATGAACTTGATTCAACATATCATGAAAAAACCACAAAGCTGGGAATCCTTTTTGTTCTTTGATAGTACAAAAGTTTACGGAGATCTAATTCTAGTTGTGTTCAAGAGGGCCTAGATCGCTTGAAACCAGAAGATGGAGGGCTGATTTGTGGAACAGTAAACACATCATTTGCCCAACTTCTGCTCGGTAATTTCACGTTTGATGTCTCCTTGAACACTTTCTGTGGATAAACCTGAGATGGGCATACCGTATTTGTCGCCGGAGGGATCCATACGCCCATGTTTTCCGATGACAAGCAACCGATTTTGCTCCCAAGATTGGTGTCCGCAAACGGCAGTGTACCATCATCAGGCTGAAACTCAAAAACCAGTCACGAAAACTTCTATTAATACATGTTATATAATCACTGCATATCAGAAACAAGATTTATTTATGTTCCACCAGACAAAACGATGCAAACCTTGCAGAAACCCAAAGGGTCCGAAGTTGAATCGAGGAAGTCTTCTACATGCCAACCAGGAAGCATCTCAATCAAGTATTCTGATATGCTGCTGCTTGTCAGACCAGTTCCTTGATCTCCTGAGACCACGTTACAACAATCAACCTCGTTCACCATGGTACTTGAAGGTAAGGTCTTAGCTATTGTTGGTGGGATACAATTTATTGGAACAACAGACACAGGAAGTTTCTTTTCTGTTGGTTGCTTTTGCTCATACTTAGAATCAGGAACAAGATCAGAACTTTCTTTCACAGACTTGGAGGACAGCTTAACCCCTGTAAGAAGAAACCTATCGTGCTTTCGTGTATGTTCATTGCCGGTGTGGATTGGGACGTCACAGTCTTTGCATAGAAGCGCACGGTCTTGTTGGCAGAACAAAAAAGCACGTTTATCCTACAAATCAAAGTCCTACCCATTAGTTTCCATCAAACTTGCAATTCAATAAAAGGAAGAAACTGGAAAAAAAAAAAAAAAAGTAAGGTAGCTAACACCTGACAGATATCGCAGAGAGGGAAAGTTTTAGGAGATGGTTGGAGAAGAGAGAGGCGTTGGTGCTTTGAGGCAAGCTTATTGACATGGTGGACTTGGTGGTCGCATGCTTCACAAAGGGTCGCTTCATCGGCGGTGCAGAAAACCGAAGCCTCTTCTTTGTTGCAAACATCGCACTGGATCTTCATCTACTGATGATTGCTTCTCTCGATCCTTTTCCTCCTTAATTTCTTGGAGTGACCTATTTATGTCAGCTTCTAGAGGGTTAAAGAATAAGGAGAAAATAATAATAATAATAAATGGTCAATAACTTCGAATTAAAGAAAGAAACATGAAGAACAGGACAAGTGAAAGAGGTACAAGGAGGCTTTTGGATTAAGATTTAAAAATTTTATTTTCTTAGATTTTTATAAGAAATTATTTAACATAATTAATAGCACATAAAATAATCAAATATTGCTAGAAGACAAATAATTGATTTTTATTATTTAATTTTGACTTAAATAATTATTTTAAAATTATTGTAATAAATTTAATTTATATCAAATTTAATCAACCCCAATTAAGTTTAAGAGAAAAGTTGAATAGTTGTATTAACAACTTAGCTCATATGTATTTAGTTGTCGATAATCTCACATCGGATAATTGTGAGTGCATTCAATCATTTATAATAATGTGCAAATCTCCCCTCTCAAGCTAACGTTTAGGGGTGAGTTGGGTCCTTCAACATGGAATCAAAGCCCGTTTGTCTCAATGATTTGAAGCGGTACTCGATTCTGTCCCTTCACTCAATATGCTCAACAAATATCTAACCCTGCTTTGGGCTGAATGGGTGTGTCAAGAATCTTATATCGGACAAGTGTGAGTGTATTTAACTATTTATAATAGTATGCAAACTTCCATTCTCAAGCTAGATTTTGGGGATGAGTTAGGCCTTTCAACATTAATTGTCATTTTAAAATTTTTAAGAAAATATTTTTTAAAAATTAATAAAACAAACATTTCTATTAGTTTTAAAAAATTAAAAATAATTATTTAAATTGAGAAAAATTCTTTATTGTTTACTCTTTACGTTATTTTGAAGTACATGTAATATTAATTATATAATTAAAAATCAACATCTATTCTAATAATCATATTTTATTTTTTTATTTTACTAACCTATTATTAGTAGTTTTGACTTTTGACTCTTTTTTAAATCTTACACAAAAAAAGGTAAAAAAGGAGGCTGTTTTTTTTATTTTATTCACGAGATGTCTTAGGAGGATTCTAACTATAAAAAGACACCTTTAAATTGTTTATATTCAGATTAATCTTCGTTCGCATCGGGTTATCCCGTAAAGGCTATTTTTGTCGAGGATTATGACTCATTTCCTTAATTTTGTAACATGATTTGTGTCTTGGGCTGAGGGAGAACGTTTGGAGTCCAAGATTGTACATCGAGAACCCAAGCTTAGTGAACAAAGCGAAGCTCTTTTCATTTTTCAATTGATAATTAGGATCAGGATTTCTTTTCAACTACTCCTTTATATATCACTCTATATCGACAGTAGGGGACCAGAGGACCCTCTGTGTTCTGTAGTTGAAACTGGGAATTATGGATAAGGATGCCTTTAGACAGCTTTTCATTTGAGAATTTTGATTAAGAAATTGTTCTCTCTCTTTCTCTTTTCCGGTGCACATCGTAGCGATTAATAATTACATAAAGCTGAGTCTAATATATAGTAGAAGAAGGGTCTCGACTATATTCCTCCAGTTGCGGTCTAATTGTCTAGTTATGGAGGATTTGTTCTCCGACCTTTGGGATAGTGGTCGTCCCTTTTCATGTTAGATTTATACTTAATCGTACTCCGCTTAATATTCGCAAAACTACTATAATTGAAAATGTAGAACCAATCAGCAAGTTTCAATGTCTAATCATCACATGCATACATTATTTAGTACTATATGTACTATAGTGTGTGTGTGTACTACTTATTGTATTAGTTGAAAAACTCCCCCTTAACTCATCTCTCGTGGAAAGTCATTTGATTGACTCATGAATTAGCCACTCTATCTTACTCAAATTCACGAATCTCTATTTATTAAAATTTGTCGGTATAGCTCAGATATTAATAAAAAAATTTGAGAGTGTTTCGAGAAAAATTAGGTCGGATTCAACTAAACTCATACGTAACTAAGACATTAAATTTCAATTCAACATGTTTAAGACAATGAGTTATAAATCTTATCTTATTATATATCTTACTTTATTCATATGTCTCTGCCGGTCTAGCTCTGATATTAACAAAAATTTTTGAGAGTGTTTCAAAAAAAATTAGGTCGAATTCAACTAAACTCATACGCAACCAAGACATTAGATTTCAATTCAAAATCTTTAAGACGATGAGTTATAAATCTTGTCTTATTATATATCTTACTTAATTCCTATGTCTCTTTTTTATGTATAATTACTCTACCTGTAAATTTTTAACACTTGTTAGGAAATCAAATTAGAAGATGATAGCCTTTTAATTTTTTATAAGGCAAAAAAAATTAAAATTTTCCGGTACTACTTATTTCTTATGAATTTATTAATTTAAAAATATTAAAATTATATTTGTAGTAATTAAAAATGATATATTTAAAGAAGAGATGCGAATTAAATCAAAGTCAACATTTAATTTCAAATGATCATTTATTAAGTAATTTATTTAAGAATGTGTGAGTTAGGATTTGATATTTTTAATATTTTATTAAATATATATTATCTTATTGTTTTAGGGCATGATTATAAATGAAGCAATTTTGTTAATCTCAAAAGTTTTAAAATGGAACTTTCTCTTCAAAGTAAATTTAGATTCTATTATTCCACAAACTCATCTGATGCAGGTATCTTTGAATTTAGTAATCAAAATGTGATGGAGATGTTTTGGAAATATAGATATAGTGTTATATACACATCTCTTAGCAGATGGTTGAGTTGGTGAAGTAGAAGGTATAATGTCAAAAAGTTTTTTGTTCGATTTCTCTATCTATCCGTTCTTGATCGAACCTGTCCTATAGGACTTATATAGTACGGAATAATCGGTTGACGTAACTTATAGGTTATTTTGTTAATTAAGAGATTTATCCGGTGCTAATTCAAAGGCAAAGATTTAGAAGAAGCACTATACATTAACCTTTTGAAATTGGAAGTGATTGACTAACAGAGACAAAGAACACTTTTTTCGCCGCCTAAAATGATGTAATGCGGCAATGGTGATTTTATAAGACTGAATCGTAGACTTAATGGAACAAGTTAATAGAAATACGTGATCGGTTAGCTGGGAAAAATGTTGTCGGCATCACTGTTTAACGGTAAGACAATAATCCTATTGTGTTTTTTTTGGAACCTCGGTCTAGTCTCTCGGTCTTGGAAGGCTGCCATGGTGCAAGATAATTGTTCCTTTTGGATAATATGTAAAATGGGTCGGATCGTTTGATTTTATTTAATTTTTAAAAAATTTTATTGAGCAATCATTTCTTAAATAATTAAAATTTTAAAAGAGATTAATCATTAAATTTAAACTAAAAACTTTCAACCAAATTAGATTAAAAAGGAAAAAAACATAAAATATTAAATTCAACCAAAATAGATAATTTATTATAATTATTTTAAATTATTAATTTAAATTGAATTTAATTAATTCAAATTTACTTTAAAAACTGAATTAAATTACTATATAAATAACTCTTAATTAGTTTTGTTATTAATATTAATCAAACTTGTGAAAATTCTATAAAATAATTTAAAATTTTAAAAATCTAAAATTAGAAAAATTTATAATTTTTTATTATATTAACTCAAACAAATAATTTTTTACTAAATTTAAATATATAAATAATAAATACAAACTCCAATTTTGGGTGGATACGACATTAGGGTTGAAAGTCCTCTAAATGCTTTCGAAGGATGTGAGTCGCCGTTAAAGTTTGCAACGAGGGGGCCAGAAGGAACAAAATCTTCTGTTCCCGTTAAATATCATCTACCCAAATTTTGATTTACTTCTTGCAACGGATGAACGACATCGATTATTTTTTGTTGTTACAATAAATTTTAGGAGGGACTCAATTATAGAAAAAAAAAGCTTTTAAGTTATTTATATTTAAATTAATCTCTATTTTAAGCCTTTTATGGGAAGTAAAATTTTGATTTTAAATTTTAAATAACTATATACATAAAGGTAATTTCAATCCATAATTTTACTTAAATAAAAAAAAACTCCTTGTCAACATACCTATACCCTAAAATTGGACCACGTCTATTTTGGAAGAAAGAGAACAGATCTTCAGGCTCGAATCCGAATCCCAAAAACGACATAAAAAAAATTGTGCCAATGAATATTAAATTAAATTCCGAGATAAAGTGACGTCATCCATTAGGTCACAGCATGTTCGTTTCATTAAAGTTCTTGTCAGCTATGGTTATGAAAAAATACGGCAACAGCTTATGTACCAAATTATTATAAACCGGACACCTGTCAAGTCACCCGTCGTCGCTAAAAGCTTATTTTGCCCAAAAAGACCAAAACAATTCGTACAGAATATCTTAACCTGCTATTAATAGACCCCAATGGCCTTATTTGGTTCCCTGGAATAACTATTATATTACATAAGTATTTATTCCTTTGTTTGCTTAGAAAAGAAGACGAAGAATCATTAATTTTAAGTTTATTATTTCTGTATTTTAAAGAATAGCTTATCCTGTATAAAATAATTAATCTCAAATTTAATTATTCTTACACTTTAAAACGAAATAACTAAAGAAATAAGGAAGTATCTTTATCTATTTTTTAAAGTGTAGAAATAATTAATCTCACTTTTCTCTATTTTATTATTATTATTATTATTATTATTATTATTATTATTTGTTACTAATTTTCTTATTATTATTATTATTAACAATAAGGACAATGATGATAATAATAACAATAACAACAACAGCAACAACAACAACAACAACAACAATAATAATACTATTAATATAATTAGTAGAGACTATAATAAATATTTTGGTCTTTTTATTAACTATTCATTTGTCATTCTAAATTTATGTTTTCAAACTACACGTTATCATATATCATCATTAAAAAATCTTAGGAATAAATCAATCTAAGTAATATTCATTACATTATATTCTTCTTCTATTTTATTCCTAAGAATATAATAGATTCTGTTTTTTCTAGTTGTAAGTTTTGGTCAAAACTTTCAATATATAATTTGGCTTTTCAGGAAAGATGTATGGGGAAAGATCTCGCGATACTGTCTAAAACCGTAAGATTGTCACCCTCAAAGTTTTTAAGCAAGGACTCATAGCTTAACTAGAGACAAGAAGAGTCGAACTTTAAAGCTTATCAGGTACTAGTAGATATGGGCATCTTATCAGATATATCTTTTGTTTATTTTTTATTTTTCAGATATTAGCAAATCTGGATAACATACCAGGTATATTCTTTGAGTATATTTTATATTTTATTTATTTTTGTATTTATTATAATTTTATTTACATAATAATTTAGCGTGTCAGTTTTACTTATTTACTCTTTAATTTGCACCATTTTTTTATTATCGCATCTGTATATGAGTCTACCGGAAATATCATTTCTACTATATAGGAGTAAGGTTGCATACTATCAGACTTTTCCAGACCCACTTTATTGTGGAACATCAAATTGAGTGTAATGATGATCTATTATATTCCTAAAAATAACCATTCAATTCTTTAGCTTTTCTAACAAGTGAACTAAACACACTGTAATTTTTCTCAATATTTTAAGAATACCTAAGAGAGTAAGTCATTAATTAAATATAAAATTATATACTTTTAACAATGGTAATGAGTTGGCCTATAGATTCAGATTAAGATTTTTTCAATGGACCAACCTATGAACTAGGCCTAGACTTATATCTACTCGAGACTTCATTATTCTAAGCAAAATGATATTATTTTACTTAAAATACTTAGGCCTCGAATAAACCTGGATCTAGGCAACCCAGGCCCAAACTTAATTAAGAATACGTTATTTAAAAAAAAATTGACATGGCTGATCTATGACTCGGCCCATTGCCATCATAACATATTTTAAATAAATTACTAGATAATAACAATTTAATAATCTTAAATTCTTATTTTTAAATTACTAAAATATAATAAAAATTAAATGAGATTGAACTTAAAATTTTTTAGTTAGTAATTATAAAAAAGTCTTTAATACATAATTTAAGGAAGATGTATTAGTTTAGGTATTTACTTAAAATGTATTTAATTTAATATACTGATTAATAAACTTTAGTACTGACAACCCTTTTACTAATAGATAAAAAATTTATGAATGAAACCCTAAAAGACTTTTCTTTCAGATACCCTAATCAGACCCGAAATTATAACCTCTAATGCTAGAAGATTTTTGCCGTTAATTTGATCACAGCCTAAGGCAATGACGCGACTAGGAGCAGACGAATATTCTACGGAATAAGTATGGGAATGGGAAGGATAAAAGGCATACTCTTTTTTTATAGTTTAATTTTTAAAATTTTTAAATCTTTTTTTACTTTTCAATTTTTAATAAATTTTATTTCTTTTAAATTTTGATTAAAAAAGAAAATATATGCAATATGAATATTATATTTTATATTAATCAAATGTTATTTACGTAACAATTTAACCTATTTTTTTAAATTTAAATTGAATTAATTAAATTTAACTAAAATTAATTAATTATTATAATTATCTTAAATTATTAATTTAAGTAAAATTTGATTGATCCAAACTAAATTTAAGAGTTGAATTGCATTAAATATTATTTATCATCATCATCATCATTACACCTAATTTGAAGTCTCGCATTGAAGTGAAGTCTGGGAAGGTTTGATAGTACACAACCTTATTTCTACATTAAGTATTAGTGATATTTAATTAATTTATGTCTTACGTTTTTGAAGAACTTAAAAATTTTAAAAAACTTTAAATTACAGAAATAAAATTTTTACCAAAAAATGTGAACACTAGATAAGCTAATGAGTATTAAGTTGATAAAAAGAGCATGGAGTGCGCAGAGAATGGAGAATATACGTAATGGACAGCCACATTCCTGAGCACGAAGTGACTGATGATGGGTATGGGAAATGGAAGCACTTTCCCAAGAAGAATAGTTCCTCTTTTATCTTCAAGTATAATGGCCGTCGAAGTGCCTTGGATAAGCTTTATCGTTCAGCACTTTCACAGAACAGATCATATTCCCCTTCGACGTCGCTGTCTCTTGGGGACCTTCAGAGGTTCTGACTTCGGAGTCTGCATAACAGTATTCAGCAGGAGAAGAGCGAGAGCTGGGCATGTTCAGAACTGATTCCGGAAAATAGGGATAGTAATTTAGTTAAAGTTTAATCTGATTTATTCTTATCGAATTGATTAAAAATAAATATATCAATTTAAATTTGAGTTTAATAACTTTTTTAGACTCGTAACTTACAAAGAAAAAATTAGAATTATGTAATGCGCAATACATACCTTATTACGTATTTAGGATTATACATGAAATGGTAAAACGAAGGAAATACGAAATACCTAATTTCTGTTCCATTCAGAGTTTCGAAGTAGTTTTTGATGCCAAAACGAGATCCGATCTATCCGGAACAATTGAGGAAGTTATTCCTCGACACTTGGTTTAAGTTTTTTTACAGTTTTTTTAATATGTAAGCTCTCTTAACGGCAAAAAATCGTATGCTTATAATTGATATGAGCAACTGTAGGAGACCTTAACCTTTATATAGCTTCTATATCCGACTTTCCCATCATAAGGCCGATATAGATCAGGTTCATACTAAAAGCGATCCATTTTCTACTCGGATTTCGACCTATTAATCTAGATTATTTATTGAGTAACTTTATTACCCTTATTTAATCAAATTATGTAACTTAACTGATAATTTATTGAAAACTAAAATTACAATTAATAGCTGAAAAAGATAAAAATTCTAACAAACTAAACTGAACCAAAAAAATTAAACTAAATTTGACCCGATTTATAAATATTTAAACTTGATAGCATCAAATTCAAAAATTTAAACTCAATATCATTAGAATTTAATTTTTTTAATTAATCTTATATTTATTTAAAATTAATTCGTTATAAACCAACTTTCTTTACTTGCAATTTTTAAGAGGTTTAAGTTTATTTTTTATTAATATTAGACTATCATTTAACTATTGGTTTTAATTATTGCATATATTTAAGAAATTAATCTAGTCGATTGATCTTGAAAAAAAACCAGTATATATCATCATTAATGTTTTAAAAATCGGACCGAAAGTTAAACATGCAATATAAGAAAGTCAGAGTTTATATCGTCATAAAACTGACTAAAGATTAAATAAAATTATAATTAAAATAAGAAATTATTAAATATAAATTAATTGATTGATAAAAAATTATTAATTTATTAAAATTGATTAATTAATTAATAAATTGATCAATTTTTAATAATAAAAATTATTAAAATAAATTAAATAAAAGTTAAAAATTTTGAAGCTTCAAAGTTTGTACTGATGTTACCAACCTACCTGAGGCATTTTATTTATCTAAATAGCAGTTATAAAGAGCAAGGTTATTAAAACCGGACCGGATCAGGCGGTCTGATCGGAATTTGTCTGAACCGGCCAACTGTCCGGTTCGATTTTAATGAATAACCCTTGAATATCAAAACCAGCCGGTTTATCAGAGAACCGGCCGGTTTTCTTAGGAATCGGTTATTTGATAACCGGATTTCAAGTTAAAAAACCCTTTTCGTTCCTCTGATCGTCGTCTAATCTCGGTGGTCTCCTTTCCGGCCTAATTTCCTACTTGTATCTTCGTCATCTTCTCCTCTTTGGCTTCCATGGATGCCCAAGCACAACGTCATCAAA
>JANVCQ010000002.1:1063535-1076740 GCA_025531925.1 Erythroxylum plowmanianum
GAGGAAGCATATGACCGAACCAGATCTCCATTTTCATTTACATTTCGTATAATAATTTCAATCTCCGTAACCATTAGCCTCTCCGCTTCACAAATGCTATCTTCTTCTTGATCATCTATAGGCTTTGCACCCAAAAAGTCTCGGATCTCAGGTACGTGCGATCTCATACTCCATTTCTTTTGTGTTAATCTTTTGAACAATTGATTCCGAATTACATTGTATCCCATTTCTGACTTTCGAATTTGGTGATTTTGGTAGGTATTGAATTGTGTTGATTGATATTAATTTGGTCGAGTTGGGAAAATGTTGACGAAATTCGAGACGAAGAGCAATAGAGTAAAGGGACTGAGTTTCCACAGCAAGAGACCTTGGATCTTGGCGAGCTTGCACAGCGGCGTGATCCAGCTATGGGATTATCGGATGGGCACTCTCATTGATCGATTCGACGAGCACGAAGGCCCTGTTCGCGGCGTCCATTTTCACACCTCTCAACCTCTCTTTGTTTCTGGCGGTAGGTTTTCAAATCCGGTTTTGTTACCTCGTGGATCTGGGATTTGGGTATGATCCAGTCGCATTGGGTATATTTTGTTTATGCAGGGGACGATTACAAGATTAAGGTGTGGAATTACAAACAGCACCGGTGTTTGTTTACGCTTCTTGGCCATCTTGATTACATCCGCACCGTTGAATTTCACAGCGAGAGTCCGTGGATTGTGAGTGCCAGTGATGATCAGACTATTCGAATCTGGAACTGGCAGTCCCGGACATGCATTTCGGTGCTAACTGGACACAATCATTATGTTATGTGCGCTTCTTTCCATCCTAAGGAGGATTTGATCGTGTCAGCATCGTTGGATCAAACTGTGCGTGTTTGGGATATTGGTGCTCTGAGGAAGAAGACAGTAGCTCCTACCGATGACTTGCGGTTTGGTCAGGTGAATACAGATTTTTTTGGTGGGGTTGATGCCATCGTTAAGTATGTCCTGGAGGGTCATGATCGGGGTGTTAATTGGGCCTCATTCCATCCCAATCTGCCACTTATTGTTTCAGGAGCAGACGATCGGCAAGTCAAAATTTGGCGAATGAATGGTATGTATTTTGTTCTGTTGCTTAAAACTATAGCCTGAAAAGAGGGGAAATGTTGACAATAATTGTTTAGCCAATATGAAGATCCGTGTACCCAAAACAAAGTAAAAAGAGAACGGACCCGAAATCTTTATTGTTGAGTATAGGATTACACATCCCCTTGTTGTTAGTTGGAGTTGTTGTGTATTAAACCAATATGAATGGTGCCCTTGATCAATATTCGCTTTTGAAAACAAAATTTGGTTTGGAGTAGAGGTCCTCCAATTACCAGATCTGATTCTTAAGCTTTGGATGTAAAACGATCATGGATCACAGTAACTAATGAGATGACAAAACAACATTACAATTTTCAGGGATTGTTTTAACAGATGACATGATCTCAAACTTTTGGTCTTGTACATAGATCAGCTTGTAATCTTTGTTTTTAATCTAAAGAAGCTAATGGTAGCAAACTGACCTTTCTAATTTCAGATACAAAAGCTTGGGAAGTGGACACTCTGAGAGGGCACATGAATAATGTTTCATGTGTTCTATTTCATGCAAGACAGGATGTAATTGTGTCCAATTCAGAAGATAGGAGTATACGTGTGTGGGATGCCACAAAACGGACTGGTCTTCAAACATTTCGCCGGGAGCATGACAGGTTCTGGATTCTTGCATCACATCCTGAGATGAACCTTCTGGCTGCTGGTCACGACAGTGGCATGATTGTTTTCAAATTAGAAAGAGAACGCCCTGCATTTTCTGTGAGCGGGAATTCCATGTACTATGTCAAAGATCGTTTCTTGCGTTTATATGAATTCTCGTCTAAGAAGGATTTTCAGGTTATACCAATTCGACGTCCTGGATCTACGGGCTTAAATCAAGGAGCAAGGGCGCTTTCTTATAGCCCTACTGAAAATGCTGTTTTAATTTCTTCGGATGTCGATGGGGGAACTTATGAACTTTACATAATACCTAAAGACCTTAGTGGCAGGGGTGAGATGGTTCAAGAAGCAAAAAGAGGTGCTGGAGGATCTGCAGTTTTTGTTGCTAGAAATAGGTTTGCTGTGCTGGAAAAGGGTGGCAACCAAATCTTAGTGAAAAACCTTAAAAATGAGATTGTCAAGAAAACTGCCCTGCCGGTTGCTGTTGATGTGATATTTTATGCTGGAACAGGAAACTTGTTATGCAGAGCCGAGGACAGATTATTTATTTTTGACCTCCAACAGAGGATTATTCTGGGGGAGCTACAAGCTTCTTTTGTTAGATCTGTTGTATGGTCAAATGACATGGAAACTGTGGCACTTTTGAGCAAACATTCAATTATAATTGCCAACAAGAAACTTGTGCACCAATGTTCTCTTCATGAGACAATTCGTGTAAAGAGTGGTGCTTGGGATGACAATGGTGTATTTATTTACACCACCCTTAACCATATTAAATATTGTCTTCCAAATGGAGATGGCGGGATCATAAGGACACTTGAGATCCCTGTGTATATCACTAAGGTGTCTGGGAATACTATATTTTGCTTGGATCGTGATGGAAAAAACCGCACCATTGTTATTGATGCGACTGAGTATATTTTCAAGTTGAGCCTCTTGAGGAAGAGATATGACCAAGTTATGAGCATCATTAAGAACTCAGAGCTCTGTGGGCAGGCAATGATTGCATATCTCCAGCAGAAAGGCTTCCCAGAAGTTGCCCTACACTTTGTGAAAGACGAGAGGACACGTTTTAACTTGGCCCTAGAGAGCGGGAATATCCAGATTGCAGTTGCTTCTGCCAAGGAAATCGATGAAAAGGATCATTGGTATAAGTTGGGAGTGGAGGCTCTGCGTCAAGGTAATTCAGGCATTGTGGAATATGCTTACCAGAGGACAAAAAATTTTGAGAGACTATCTTTCCTTTATCTTGTCACTGGTAATATGGACAAGTTATCTAAAATGCTAAAAATTGCTGAAGTCAAGAACGATGTGATGGGTCAGTTCCACAATGCTCTTTACTTGGGTGATGTTAGGGAACGTGTTAAGATATTGGAGAATGCTGGCCATTTGCCCCTTGCATACATAACAGCCACAACCCACGGGCTCCACGAAATTGCTGACCGTCTGGCAACTGAATTGGGAGATAATTTACCCAAGATTCCCGAGGGAAAATCACCTTCTCTTTTAATGCCTCCAAGTCCAATCTTGTGTGGTGGAGATTGGCCTTTGCTAAGGGTCATGAGGGGAATGTTTGATGGTGGCCTTGATAACACAGGCAAACATGCACACGAAGAGTATGAAGATGCTGCAGATGCTGATTGGGGTGAGGATCTGGATATTGTCGATGTGGTAAATATGCCAAATGGAGATGTTAGCATGGTATTGGAAGATGAAGAACTGCATGAGGACAATGATGAGGGTGGCTGGGAAGTTGAGGATCTTGATCTTCCACCTGACGTGGACACTCCAAAAACTGTCGGCAATTCTCGTTCTTCTGTATTTGTTACCCCAACTCCTGGCATGCCTGTTAGTCAAATTTGGATTCAAAAGTCATCTCTGGCTTGCGAGCATGTAGCAGCAGGCAACTTCGACACTGCAATGCGCTTGTTAAGCCGGCAACTGGGTATAATGAATTTTACTCCACTGAGACCATTGTTCCTGGACTTGTACATGGGAAGCCATAGTTACCTGCGAGCCTTGTCTTCAGCACCAGTGATCCCAGTGGCAGTTGAGAGAGGATGGAGTGAATCATCAAGCCCCAATGTTAGGGGTCCACCGGCTCTTGTGTTTAATTTTTCTCAGCTGGAGGAAAGGCTGAAAGCTGGTTACAAGGCAACAACTTCTGGAAAATTTACTGAGGCTTTACGACAGTTCCTCAGCATTCTCCACACCATTCCTCTGATTGTGGTTGATTCAAGGAGGGAGGTTGATGAAGTAAAAGAATTAATCATCATTGTAAAGGAGTACGTACTAGGTCTGCAGATGGAACTTAAGAGGAGGGATATCAAGGACAATCCCATCCGTCAGCAGGAGCTAGCTGCATATTTCACACACTGTAATCTTCAATTACCACACTTGAGGCTTGCATTGTTGAATGCAATGACCGTTTGCTACAAGGCTGGGAACATGAACACAGCAGCCAACTTTGCCAGGAGACTATTAGAAACCAGCCCCACCAATGAAAACCAAGCCAAAACTGCTCGACAAGTCTTGCAAGCTGCTGAAAAGAACATGAAAGACAAAGCTGAGCTAAATTACGACTTCAGAAACCCTTTCGTAGTTTGTGGCGCAACGTACGTGCCTATATACCGTGGACAGAAGGATGTATCATGTCCTTACTGCAGTTCCAGGTTTGTTCCATCTCAAGAAGGAAAGCTTTGTACTGTATGTGATCTTGCAATCATTGGATCAGATGCATCCGGGTTGCTTTGTTCTCCTTCCCAGACGAGGTAATCCGAGCCTTAAAATTAGGAGCAACATTCAACTTCACCTACATCTTGTGCTTATGGCTTCTTCTCCAGAGCAGGGTGCTACTCTGAACAAAGTTGGATCATCGAAACTTGTACTTCGCCCATGTCTTAAAAACTTTTTTGTTTCCAGGTTTAATTGTCTACGTTTACAAATTTATTGCTCATGGTTATGATGTTTCATGTAATAAACTTATAAGGAATTTTGGTTTAGGCATTGTTGAGAGTTTGAGAATCGGTGTATTAGGCTATGGTCGTAGCATATTCGATGCTTTAATGATATGTGCTGATTTTGAAAGTTTCTCGTCAGACTCATAGCTTATCGTCTTTACTTCTTAAATACGATCCGAACTTTCTATCTCTTGAGTTTAAAAATTCCCAAGGAAACTAGCTTGATTCTGAGGCATTTCAGATCTAAGCTTGTTTCACTAGTTCAAATCTTAGACTTCCATCTGATCCAACTTTTACATTGTCCATAACTCCATGCTCACATATTACCATTTGCCTTTAGGAACTTGTCGCAATTTTGAAATAATTTACCAGGAACTGGTCATCAGATTTCATTTCAGAAGGAAAGACCCTAGCATCTATGAACATGGAGTCTTTCTCATGCTTGTTAAAAAGAGCTAGCAGACAGGTGACAGAGGGTCCTGTGACTTTTCTTGAGACATTTATGTACATTTAACGGTCATTAATCCAACAATTTGCCTAAAGGGAAACCTAGGCCCTCTATAAAATTACAGTCTACGATCGTATCCTCATCATATCTCTCTCACATGCAGAGCCAGCGAGACCCCACTCTATGACCGTATGGACCCAAAATCTATGGGAAACTACAGCTGGGACCAACACAAACAACCTGTTTTTTCAAGATATTTTTATCGAATCGTGTTACCTTAGGCTCTACAATGCGTACGTATCTTGTGATACAACCAGAGCCTCTAGGGGCTAAAAAGAGTGTAATATTAATGTTTTAAAACTCGTATTATAATTTAAATTAATAATATAAAAAGTTTAAAATTTAAAAATTTTAATTATTATTATACCTTTATAAAATTAGTTAAATTTTGAACAAAATTTTAAAATATAATTAAAAAAAATTTACCTATTAAAAATTTAAAAAAGAAATTTGTCAAATAAAAATTTATTAGCTTATTTTAGTTTATAAAATCAATAAGTTTATGAAAAATAGTAGATTATTTAATAAATTGATCGGTTTTTAACAACAATAATTATTAAAATAAATTAAAACAAATTGTTAAAAATCGAACTAAAAAATTAACAAATTAAAAAAATTTATTTTTAAAGCGAACAAATAGATTCAATTTTTAAATCATTGTGTAATACAATTACAAGTAGTTGGAGGAGTTGTAGGAATAATTAAACTCTAATGAACAACTTCATATTTAAGAGGTGGTTCGAAGCATTTAAGTATTTTTATGCGTTTAAATTTATATTTATATCGAATAAATTTTAAAAGTCAGTTATATTGAATAAGAGAATTTAGAAATTATTTAAATTAAGTTAAATTGTAAATAAATATATCATAATAAGTAATAACTACAAGAATAAAATTAGTACTAATTAACCAACTTCGTAATCATGGGGTAGTAATTCAAATTTTTGTGAGGATTCTTTAATTATTTTTAAGAGTTAAAATTTTATATTTGTATTGAATATTAAATTTACTGATTATTCAAGATTATTTGAATTAAATTATTAATTATTATTATTTTTTCGGAATTACATGATGTAGTAATTGTTTAAACTAGAGGTGTACATGTAACTTGAGATGGGTTACTCTTGCCTACCTAGGGGACATGGAGATTCGATTCAAAAGGTCCAGGAAGCTTGGTGTATAGGTAAGATTTATGCAGAGTTTGCTGGCTAGATTCGTAGAATAAAAGGCAAAAGACCGTGTTAAAAGGGCAACACACACACCCAGACTCAAACTACTTGTGTTGCGTCGAGGCTTCGAGACAAAAAGAAAACCTTGATGCCTGAAAAGCTTTATTGGTCCTTAGGGACGAAAGGACATTAGTGCTTCAAAAGCTTTCTTGGGACATTAATTTCTTCAAACCCCCAGATGGCGAAAGATGTTCTGTCTTTTCAGGAGACAAGCCTGTAATAAAGAGTGGCCCGACTATTTTCGGCAGTTCTCTTTGAAGTGGCAAATCTCAATAATTTATGCATGTTTAATTTACTAAATTTTATTAATTATGCTCTTCATAATTAAAAAACAAGTTAAATCGAATAATTAAAAGTACAAAAACTTCAAACTTCTCCATGATAATACTACACCATACGCTATCAATCATTTTCCTTTAGAACACAAGAAAGCCTTTGAAAAGAAATTGTAATAATTACAAGTTACACCATCGAGAGCTGAACGGTCAACGAATACTAATGCATTATTGATGGTTCAGAACAACTTGGTTTCGCATAATACATAGCATTTTTTGTGATTCTATTATCAACCATTCAAGTAATTATCCAAATACAGTAAAAGTCGGTGGCTTTTCTATTAATTTAATCCTCCAAAACGCTAAAGCATTCGCAAATTCCATGAAGATTAAAACCCATGTATGATAATTTAGAAAAAAGGAAAGAAAGGTGATCAAGAAGGAAAGCAACAGTTGTGTCATGATGAGCACTCTGAGAGAGACCCCTAGTCAATTCGGAGCTTAGGCTTAGAGTAACTTGATTAGAAATTGAGTGTTTAAGCTAATAATAATAATTAAGAAAAAGAGAGAGAAGAATAAAAAGAAAATGAGTAGAGAATAAAAGAAAAGAAGGGGAGGGGAGAGTCAACCTCACGAAAGAGAGCACAAGGCTCGAGACTAGGGTGAAATGACAAGGACACAATTATTGAGACTTCCAAAGATCATTCCCTCGCACTAATGGAAACCCTTTTGAACTTCATCTATATAAAACCTTTATTACATGTCCTTGCTACTAAATATTAACACGAGAATTTACTTTTCGTAGCCGAAAATTACAAAGGCGTAAAGAGGAAAAAGAAAAAAAAAAAGAGCTCTGCTTTCACTAAAATTGAGAAAGATGAGCAGCTGCTAGCTATTGCAGCACTTTTCGACTTTGTTTGAATATCTGAATACGTATAGAATCAAGTACAAAAGGATAGTGTAGTATAGTGCTTTGATTTCCCTGAAACTTAGGGCTTAAGGTAAGATGTAAACATACATGCAAATTGCAATGGTAATTTCTTTGACATTTCTAACAACTAATTGTTAACATGACAACTTTGACAAATTACAAGAATCCATAAGTGAGTGAGCTATTAATTGGTTGGCTCTGGGTAAGTTTATTACTTTGCATTGTTGACTTTGTTGCTATCATCGTACACAAATTAAAAATCTCGTTTTAAAAGTCAACATTTTGGTTATGGCTTAGGTCCTTTCTTCTAGTTTCTCTTCCGTAAAATTAAAGTCCAAAACCGTGGATGAAACAAAATAAGGTAAACCAGCTGTTTTTTAACTTATTAACTAAAAGTTAACTTTTTAATTATTTTAAAAACTATTTATGTATTTGGTGAATAGTTTATTGGTTACCTTATTTAACCCCCAACAAGTTGATTTCTAAAAGTTATGAGCTTTTTAGATGATCAGCAAAAAATTAACAGGTAAAAAACCAATTATACCCTCTCTTTTTTTATCATTTTTAAATTATGATATATATCATAGATGTGTCATACAATAATTATAGATATTTTTAATTTATTAAATAATAAATTTTATATATTATATAAAAATACTAATATGATATAGCTCGCTGCATTATTCATATTAACAGATAATTTAATATTGGATTATTATTATTATTATTATTATTAAAGTTATAAACTTAATTTTTGTAAAATCTAAATTCTTAATTTTTAAAAGAATATTCAACGAAATATTAAGAAATATAATATTTATACCCTTATAATTTTTTTAAAATTATACCCTCATAAGTCATTTTACATATCAACAGTTAATACTAAACAGCAAATTTTACCAAACATCTTTAATAAATAGTTGATGTTATCCGTCAGTCAAATCAGTTAATATATTCAGCCATCAACTAACCGTTGATAGAATCAACTAATAACTAATATAATTCGTTGATCGCCAAACATGGCCGAACTTTAAAACGAAGAATGTTATACACCTATAAACTAAGTTACACATTAAGTATTTTAATAATTTAAAATTAAGTTCAATTTTAATTTATAAATTATGAATTTTATACAAGTGGCATTCATCAATATTTCATCGTACCTCAAAAGTCAAACAATATGTATGATATGTACAACCCGAAAGCATTCCAGGACGCTATCACGAATCATGGCAGAGCAATGCATCAAAGTTGGGAGACTCGGCTCCGGCAATTAATGTAAACAATGGGAATTGTTTCAGGCAACGAACAAAGATACTGTGCGAGTCAAACGTAAAGATGTAATCAATGCCTTCCTTCCTAATCCTACCTCGGGCCCCCAAATTAGCCGTATTAATTTAACATACAACTTTTCAACAAGTTTTTTGTTACTTAAATACTCTTTAATTGTTTTTTATATGATATAATTTAAAAACAAATCGATTTCTGGAACTTTTGATCAAGACAATGCCAAGCATGTTACTGTCAAGAAAGTTTGTGTACGGTGGGGACTGACGGTAACGGCCGCCGGAGACCGTACCTATAGGATTATATTACTCAAAATCCAATTATTACTGCCTAATAATAATCTAATAAGGCACATGGTTGTCCTTAATTCAAAGCCATTGGTTACGTAACCCAACGAATCAATGATTAATTTGTCCACAAGTTATATGTATCTTCTTGTTAATGTTCTTCCTTCCTATAACTAATCCTCCTATGTTAGTACTCAGTGAGTAGACGTAAGTGGTATATGTCTTCGTCGTTTAATCAAATAGTTGGAGGTTTGATCCCCGTCTTTAAAAATACAGCAAACTCTTAGGCTAATAATAGCCCTCATGTGTTTGAGATTTTCCCACAACGAAATGAATAATTACTGGATCCGCAAGTAGATACCTTGAGAAACTAAAAAATAATCCTCCTATATTGAATAAAGGATTTTAACTTTAGAAACAACATTAGGGTTTTTTTTTCTTGGCAAATTCATGCAATTTTGTGAATGGAAACTAACCTTATTCAATTCGGATTCCATTTATGTATGTCTTGTTGAGGAGTGGAAACGCTATGATGAGCATTTTCCACATGATGAAAGTGCCAAGAAAATCATCATGAGTGACATCTACAAACTAAGGTTTTTTTTGGGTTTGTGCTATTTAAACTTTTTAAAAGTGTCGTACAAAATTTTGTATATATCTGTGTGAGTGAGTGAGTGATGAAGATTGGATTATAAGTTATAAGATTGTAAATCAAGAATGATAATCACAGTGATTATTAGTTTAAGTGCAACGATAATCAAAATGGTACGTTGAAAACCATCAGTTACTGAACCTTGAATTGACAGTTGAGGCCTAATACATACACGTGTGGAAGCAGTTGTACTTGTTTCTCTCCCAAGACTAAACTTACATTTCGTAGAATTAAGGCCAAAAAATCACAAGTGGGTACGATTAAGCTAATTAAACACATTTTTCAACAACAACTCAATGAAAGCTTTGCTCATATATTGAATATGGGAATCTAATGATACGCAGTCATATTCTTACTTAATAGAAAGATTATTTATAATAGAATATATCTTATAAAATTATAAAATAAAATAAATTAAAATAAAATAAAAGTTAATAATATTTAAATATATAATAATTAAAATATATAATAAGTAATAAATTAAATAATATGATAAAAATATAACAAGGTAAAAAATAATAGATAAAATAAGCAAAATAAATAAATAAATACTAAAAAAATAAAAAGTGAATAAATAAATCAAACATGTAAAATATTTATGACAAATAAGGATAAATACTTTTTAGAACATTAAATCTATATTTTTGGTTCAAGTTTTAATGTTTAGGTGAGAAGATGAGTTTAGAGTTACAACAAGGCTTATTCACGAGGTAAAATTATGACTAAGATGAAGTGAAGCAAAGTTAAAATGAAAAAGAGGGTGTAAGTGATTACGTCTTGTTCGTAACAAGATGACATATATCTAAATATATCCTATAATTTATAATTACGATAAACGTGTAAATTTAATATTTTAATAATTTATAATATTGAATTTATTATTTTACATGAGATAATAATAATAAATTATTAATTTTATTAAATACATGTTTACCTTAAAAGTTTATTAATACTTTCTGCCTTTATAATTAATCTCATTATGCAAATTTAGGACCGTTGATTAAAGAATGTAATTCCACGTGTCTTAAGGAGATTGTCAGTCGTATTAAAATATTAAACGGTGCTGTCGCGGAGGTGCTTCTGATTATGGTTAGATTCTAGGAAAATATAAGTGAAAAATGAGCATGGAATATGGATCAATCTTAATTACAGGAAGGGCTCAGAAAAAGTAGTAAGCGGGTTTTACGGTGCAAGGACGAATAAGGAAAAGCTGATGATGTGCCACGTGGAGAATCAATCTGCCGTTCGACAAGCATCAAACGGTTGAGATTGGGGACATCTTTGATTAGATTCATTGAAACTGGAAGAGAACTGTAAGAGTAAGTGCCGAGCGATAGATTTTCTTGCTCATACTCATATTCTCTTTTTATCTCTCCCTCACTCATTGTATGTGTCTAAGTCTGTCTCTCACTGAACCAGTAAGCTTACAAGTAATTGATGAGAGAGAGAGAGATACAGAGTAGGTCTGTCTTAAATGAGGAGCGTAGAGTGTACATGTAGTTCAGCGGAGAGTGGGGTGTGCAGTTCCCATGGCGGCGTTGCAGAGCTCTAATTCCGTGCCATTATTGCTTCGAACAACGGAAGAGAATTGAAAGTAAAGCTGATCATGGGCTATCTCTGTGTCAAGCAACGCTGATCATCATCTTCCTTAGTTTCTTTACCCTAAAACCAGAAATTCTCTTGGAGAATTTATCCGTAGTTTTACAAGCCTCAAAAAGCTGCAAAGCAAACCCAACACAGCAAGATCACACTCAGAGTGGGGTCAGTCAGAGAGACACAGTATTCAGAATTTAGATCAAGTCATATATTACCAAATCCAACACTTACTCAACTAGTAGCTACCCACCCACCGTCCCACCAAATTTCAACCCTCGAACAACGACTCAGAAACCAAAGCCAAGCCAGCACTGATCTTGCTAATTCCCGTAAGGGCTTTGCTTCTTTGACATTAAGTTTCTGATATGGGTGTTTTGTCTAAATTGGGGTTGGTTTCAGTGTCTGGGTGCAAAACATGGCTGGTTGGTTCTATCTAGGTGGGCGAGAAGGAGCATCGAACAAACGAGAAGAAGAGAAAGTAAACAGTGTGATTTTGTACAGGAACGAAGAGATCTGCAACAAAGGGTTTGAGTTATGGCCACAGTATTATCACCAGCAGCAAAACATCAACAGCTACACTTCATTTGGAGTGGGTCCTAGTCGAAGAAGCATCTTCTCTGATGAGTCGTCAAGATCAGGTTTTGCGGCGATGAGACAAGGAGGATTAGGAGGTGGTGGTATGAACTGTCAAGACTGTGGTAACCAAGCCAAGAAAGATTGTTCACATTTGAGATGTAGAACTTGTTGTAAAAGCCGAGGGTTTCCGTGCCAAACCCACGTCAAGAGCACTTGGGTCCCTGCTGCTAAAAGGCGAGAGAGGCTGCAACAACAACAACAGCTAGCTACTTTGCAACAGCAGCAACAACAACATCAAAATCAAGAACAAGAACAGTTTCGAGGAGAGAATCCAAAAAGGCATCGAGAGAATCAAAGTGGCAATCCGTCTCTTACTTGTTCTCGTTTAGCCACTACTACTAATACTACGTCAGGTAAAGTTTGTAGTTTTACAATGCAAACAACTCTCCTCATCAGCTGAAGGGAAAATTTCAAGAGCCTGTTATGGTGGGATCTTCTAGAATTTTAAGAATTGAGCTTTCGATGCCCAAAGCAAGACCGTATCATTTGCGTGTGTCTAAGCCAGTCCAGTCTTCTCCATACCCACCACAACCACATGCTTTCCTCTCTCTCTGTCTTTCTTTCTTTTCAGTGATTCTATTCTACCACTGTTCGTTAGTAAGACTGACTTAAGAAACGTCACGTAGAGAATTTTAGCGAGAATCCTCTTCTTCATGATTCTTGTCTTTACTTACGTGTCTTGTCCCTCGATTTTTTACTGATTCTGTCGATTTTTTCTTTTTGAGACTAATTAGGGTTGGAACTGGGACAATTTCCTCCACATCTGAGTTCATCAGCTACGTTTCGTTGCGTTAGAGTGAGTTCAATGAACGATGCCGATGAGCAACTTGCATACCAAACAGCAGTTAACATCGGAGGTCATGTTTTCAAGGGAATTCTGTATGACCACGGCCCTGACAGCCGTTATAACGTCGGAGGCGAGAGCTCCTCCGGTGGAGGAGCACAACAATTGAACTTTATAACAGGAGCAACTGCTAGTACAACAGCAGCCACAACAAACGCTAGCGACCCCATTACTTCAGGAGTTTTGCTTGATCCAACTTCTCTATATCCAGCACCATTGAATGCTTTCATTGCTGGTACGCAATTCTTCCCACCACCAAGGTCTTAG
>JANVCQ010000002.1:1111804-1138330 GCA_025531925.1 Erythroxylum plowmanianum
AAAATTATATAATAATTAATATATTATATTTTGCATATTGTTTAATATACTTTAAATAATATTTATATGCATAAATATAGTTAAAATTAAAAGTATTTTTTTATTTTCATGTTCTTAAATAATCTACTGTATAAAACTCTTTAAAAAACTCTTTTTAAATAACAGTTAAACAGTCAACTAATTTTTTAAAAATGTTCATCTCATAAAAAAATTACAGAAAAAGCTCTACTTATTTAAGCTTAATCAAACAGAAGCTAACTAAGTAATGAGAATTGTTAAGGAATGGATTGTGTATACACAGGTAAGTAAAACAAAGAATTTAAAATTCAAGTAAGTATATCAAAATTTAATGAACACGAATTTAGAAGTGCACACTTTCTTAACGCTTTTTAATTTAAGTATTAAATTCTAAACAATGAGTCAAATTTTTTGTGATCTCATTTAATTCTAACCAAGAGAGGTCATAGATCTAAACATATTTTCTATATTATAATTGAGATTATACTTTCTCCTCTTTCTCAATTGTAATGACTATAGTTTAAGTTTAATTTAACTATGAAATAGCACTTTTTAAGTAAATTTAACTCATGATCAAGTCTACAAAATATCAAGTCACGTGAGTCGTGATCCTGGAAAATAAATTTGATACACCTTTCTCGTGTATCATGATTATGATGATGAGCATTGCAAAATGTCAGCGTTAACGTCAACTTGATAGATTTATGATATGCTCTTCGAAGTTATCTATTTCTCGAGATTCGAGTGTAGGATGAGAAAATTCTCGATTTGTACAATGTTCTAAAGAGTTGTCACAAACTAGTATATCCTATTTCAGTCTCCTGTAGGGCCGAAGGATAAGAATGGAACGCTTATTCGTGTAATAATACTCTTTATCAGATGTTAGTTGATGGATTAATCTTGATATTTAAACACTATAAGAAAATTATAAAATATTGGTGAAAAATTACCGACGAAATAAATATTGTAACTAATTAGATACAAAAAATAAATATCTATTGATAACATTGTAGTGAAAATTTTCATATTGCAACGTACAAAATTTTCATTGATAAAGATGAAGGAAAAATATCCTCACAGATTTACCGATAGAATATAACAACGAAAAAATCATAAATGTCGATAAATTAAACAGGAATGTTTGCCGCAATAAACTAGCGTCAATAATATCCGTCGTTAAATGATATTTTTTTATAGTGAAATCAATTCATCTTTAAAAATCATTGCAAGTGTGTTAGAATAAATTAATTTGAATAAAGTAATATTATTTTATTAAATTTTAATAAAATAATTTAAGAATCAATTAATTAAAATAACAATATTTTATTAAATTTACTGACAAGAATATTTTGTTATAATTCAATTAAATTTTAAATTGTCTTAATCTAATCACTTATATTTAAGGTGTTCAGTTTAACCAATCATCATAATTATAATGATAATATATATTCTCATTAATCACTATATTCATTTTTATTCTTATTATCATTCCTCTATACAAACCAACCACCCTCTTAAACTTGCGGTGGACGCTTCTTGATCTTCACTCCTCAGTTATCCGTGATCCGTGAGCAGGGCCGTGGTTTTTGCATGCGATTGCGTAAAACATGGTTTTAGTGTTTCATTACTAACACCAATAGACCTAATGTTTAAAGGAGATCTTTCAAAGAGCATCCTCGATCTAAAATTCGAATCTCTAACCTTTGAACCACTCATAAAGGGGACAAGACGTCGCTCACTGAGTGAGTGTTGAATCAGATATTAATTGAGGGAGTGCCTGAAATGGAGCCACGGCCTAGGCCTAGAGGGAATGGTCACTCGAGTGTCGACCACTGGTGTGGTTTATGCTTTTTCCCAGACCCACGCGAACGGCGATAATATGAGGATCTTGAAAGTGACCAACTAGGAATCTTCTTTGTCATCTTTGAAAGATTTGCACTAACACCATCTTCTCTTCTTTGCTCAAAGATTCCAAAACTATCCGTCTTTCCCATAATTAAATCAGTATTTAGTTGAATTTGGTTTCTTCAACTTGACTTAAAGGCCTTTATTTGGCACTGGTGGGCTTGGAGGTACCCCAATTTGGGAACCCTTTCTCTTTCAATGGCTCAGTTTAAAGGGATATGGTGTATTGGAAACTTTATCAACTCTCCCATGAACGTGGACATTGAAAGTGCAAGCATTGCAATAAATGAAGAGAGAGGAAGAGGCTTGTCTTTGATTCATAGAAGTGCTCCAGCTATGCTTGCTTGTTCACATGAGTAACAGTTCCTCTTTGTTTCCTTCTCGGTTGGAGTATAGAGATCAATCAAAATCAAGTTACATCACAATTTCAAGCTAGACGGATCTAAACCATTTACACTTAACAACATGATTTTATATTATTTGTAATTAAAAACCTTGTGCACGACCTGAACCATTGAAAAAGTCATAGATTACTACTGACAATATGCATATGTTTTAGGGATATACTTTTGAAGATCTTACCAGCTTATACAAAAGTAAAGCTAAGCAGAAGCTGTAAAGTATGTAAGAGCATGGGGACGAGCAAGTTAGTCAATTTTCGATTACTCTTTGATTCTATAATCATGAAACGAAGATAACTATATATCCTTCTGGTCAAAAAAGAAAAGAAACCAGTGATAAATACCCATCCATGTTGGAGACGATATGAGGAACTTTATTTTTGATGGACTACAATACACGCCAGTTGTGAAATTTGCATACACCAGTCTAATCATGCATGTTGGATCTCTCAGGAAAAAGAGCGTGCGTAACAATTTTCACCAAATACCTTTGTCTTAATCTCTGTTATAATGAAATGTGGTGGGTGCAAGCACTTTGAGCCAAAGGAGCGGAACAAAAGTGAAATAAAGAATCGATAGTGCGTCCATCTACTAGCTATGTGAAGCCTGAAAAGAGCCAACTGATATAAAGATAGAAGGATCTTTCCAAAGTAAAAGAAAGAGTTGGCTGGTTTGGTTTTCGCCATCAAAATATCTCATTTGCTAATCTATGTATGCATTTTTGGAGGTCCATGACTTTGGTTGTTAAAAGTGTTTAACTCACCCTCAAAAGTTAGCTATAGAGAAGGAGATTTGCACATTATTATAAATTGTTAATCCCACATCGGACAACTGTAAGAACATTCAACAATTTATAATAGTGTGCAAATCTTCTCCTCTAGAGCTAACTTTTGTGGGTGCCTAAGTTAGGCACTTCTAACATGATATCAGAATCAGTTTGTCTCGATGATTTAGGACGGTGTTCGGTTATATCCCTTTTCTCAATATGTCCATTAGATGTCTAGTCCTGCTTTTGATTGAGAGGGTGTGTCAGGAATCCCACATCGGACAACTATAAAAACATTCAATAATTTATAATAGTGTGCAAACTTCCTCCTCTTGAACTAACATTTGAGGGTGAATTAGACACTTCTAACATTGGTAGTTCTTGTTTTGAGAATATAACTTTTAGCGAGTCTTTAATCAAGATTTCGTAACCATTACGCTTCGTATATGCCTAAGATAAATCTTTTAATGTACATAATAATCTGTAAAATCAAGTGATCGATTCGACTAAGATAATTATTAAAATTTCTTAATCAGAACGAATCTAAATCTCTTGCCAAGTTAATGCAATTAGGAAGTCTCCATGAACCAATTAGACAATCTGCTAAGGGATGACTTTAGCTTCTTTTGGCAGAAGAGACTTTCAAAGAATCGGAAGGAACTCACCAAAACCTAACCTACACAACCTGCTGCTTTAGCAGTTCACTCTATGGATGCTTGCCAATAATAGATTATTCTCCTAGCAAATTAAGCAAGCCCTTGTCCGGTTTTTCCCTTGTCTTCAGAATCTAACTCATGATCTATTGACAACGTTCGAAATCTACTTCTAAGTTACTGTTTTTTTTTGTTTTTTTGTTTATTATATATCCTTCTTTTCAGAATGATTCTTTGAAAATTTGCAGACTGAAGCAAAATACTGCATCATTTCTGCAGTGTATATCATTGATATAAACTGTTACATAGCTGACCACTTTCCACAGGCCATTGTTTCAAATATCAAATCTGTCTCATAAATTCACCGACATTGCATGCTATGTCGATCTTCAAAACCTGACAATTTGTACCAACACATGTACAGGGATCCATCTCCAAAGTGCTTGCTTTCCTACAGCTATCTCACGCATGCCGTGTTCTTCCCTGATAATCGTAATCTTCTTTATTATAGGCCAAACTTAATTAGTTTTATATATTTACTAACACATTCTTTTAAGTGAAAACTTTTTAGATTTAAAATTTGCACAGACATAGTCTACCTTGTGTTGAATAATAATAGGTAAGTGGTAAGATTTGAACTCACAACTATTTGATCACAAAGGTAAATAACTGTTTCACCACAATAATTTAAGCTATATATTGTGTGAGATCAATTTAATTAGTTTTATATATTCACTCACAACTTGCTTATTCAGCTTATTTTCTGTCTCCCTTATATTTTTCCCTTACAGTTCAAATTAGTGTCTTTTTATATTGGGTTTAATAACTCATCTAGTATGATTTTTTTTAAAATTTCAAAAGCTAAGTAACATATAAATTTTATATTTACAGAGTTTTAGTAAGATATATTTTCAAGTGATGAATTTTATTTTAAAAGGTTTAATTTTTAAAGTTTAATATTATTTTTTAAAAAAATTATAATTTAGTTAGTAATTATCCTTATCCCTTTTTATATTCTATTGCGGTGGAAATCTCATGTTGGAATTAAATAAAATTAGTAAAAAATATATAAATAAAAATAACTCATAAATTTAATATTTTAAAATTATAAGTTGAAGTATGAGTTCAAAGATCCACGATTACAATCCTTCGTTAAGTTTTTTTTTTTAGGATATGGAGACAAAGGACCCACGACTAGTGCCTTAAAAAGACAATCGAACACTGATCATTCTGCAAGAGAAGCCTCATCCCGATGATCGGATTATCCTAAATAATCAGATGTTGAAAATTCGATGACCCTAATCTAGTCAAAAAATAAGTATACTGATTACCTTCGAGAAATACACGAGCTAATGAGCACTGCCAAGTATGAGCAAACAAGTGTTGAATATCCCTAATCAAATCCTTGGTTAAGTTATTGACGAAAATCTCTCAGATATTACGAACATATTCTAAGTATATCTCATACTACCCATGACTAGAGAGAGGCTTAGTGACATTCCAAGTAATGTTACAATCACCAGTTGACCCACTAGGCAAAGCAGGGTCTAAATTTGAACTAGTGCATGCTTTCCTAGCAAAACAAAACAGCTTTCATTGTTGAAAAAAGCTTTACTTAAAACCTGGACGAGTCTAAGGACCCTTTAGACCATTGAAATGAACGTAACCAAATATTAATAATACTGAGACTCCTCCATAAAGCGTGTTCTTGAAGACGACTTAACAAGAACTCCCCAATGTGGTCAAATCGTCGAACCAGCAAAGCTTGTCAATGCAAATCAATTAGGAGAACATAAGCTTCACTTTGTCTACCAAGTGCTCAACATGGTATTATGGTTCGAGGAAACATTCATATACAATTATTCAACTCGTTGATTATATATGTATCTCTTTGACGTTTAGCCACGTAAAGCCTGATCATGAGTGTTTAATTTGAGCTCACTAAATTATTGTCCCCTTAGAATTGGTTCAAAATACATAATTTAGAAGTACTTATATACTTTCAAGATTTTATTTAGTGTTAATAAATTATAAAATTTTATTATTAAAAAAGAAAATTATTTGTCGTTGCTTACCTACTATCTTTCTTATAATCAACTTTAACCAACATTATTATTGTTAATTATACCTATTTATTAAGGGTACGGATGCATATGTGCGTGCATGGAATCATGATTAAACAGGCACTGATTGTAATCAATTAGACCTAATCAGATGACTGATTTGACTGGAAAAAATGATTATTTTGATATATTCTGAATTTGAAAGTTTTTGACTTAATTTACGCTTTAAATTTCTCAAGATGCACGAACTAGTTAGCGAATTATGCTGATCACTTTGATGTTGGTGTCACTTGCTTTGTAAATACACTGTTTAGGTGTCATCTTCTCCTCATAGAGGATATGTCGGGTAGTGTGTCCCCTCGCCTTATTTTGTAACTTTTCTTGTTTTTCATTTATTAAAGAAAAAAAGCATGTAGGCCCTCTGTTCATCAAATCCTTAATTGTTCCGATAAGTGAAGTTTAATGAACTGGTTTCACATGGTTGAACTAACGACCCTGTCGATGGTGAGAACGGACGGTGGTGGATTTTGGACCACGTTCTACCTGTCTGAACGCCACGTGTGCTTTTTGCACATGTAATGTTGGTGTCACCATTTATGCAGGAATCCATCGATCTTAGGCACCACTTGCATTGTCAGTGACGTTAATCTTTGTTAAGGGAGTTGATTAATTACAATTGTTTCCTGATTAAATAATATGAAAAGAAAAAAGGGGGAGCATATTTATAGCTTTTACTTTACTTTTTATGCGGTATCTCTTTCTTTTGCTTTTTCTATATACAGGCAGAATCATGGTTGCAATTGAAATCCATTATACCCCTTATCGCCCCAACATTTTGAATATACTTGTTCCCTTTAATTTTAAAAATAAAATATATAAATCTCTTATATAACTTTACTTATTCAAAAAATCTTCATTTTTAGTAATTGAGTATTAAAAATTATTAATTTTTTAATCAAAACTTACAAATGAATTCACTAGTTACAGTTCTGCTGTTCCAACCCAGTTTCAATCCATCTCCTCCACACATTTATGTAGAACTCACATAAATGTACGAATGAGATTGATTGGAAGATTGTTTTGTTTCACATACATATATGGATGAGATGGATTGAAACATGATTAGAATAGCAAAACTCCCACATAAATATGTTGATGAAATTGATTAAATCATGGTTGGAATAACAAAACTGATACAGAACTTATATAAATGTGTGGATGAGATGGATTGGAACAACAAAACTGGTACAGATGATCTGTTCTCCAAAACTTTTTATTAAAATCGAGACAAAAGAAAATTGTGAATTACGATATACGAATTAAAGACTATTGTTTAAATTTTTTAATATAGATCTTTTTTATAGTTTTATTAAAATAAATTGACAATAATAATTGAAAGATTTTTTAATTTTTAACTTTTAATTTTATGATATATTTTTGAACAGGGAAATTTTTACCACTATTTATCATAACAAGCAAAAATCAAATATATTTTAATAAACGGATGTTAAAATAAAATTAAAAGTTTTTAAAAATAACTTACTCTGATAAAGCGTCCATTAAACTTTTAATTTTATTTTAACATCCTTATTAAAATATATTTGATTTTTGCTTGTTATGATAAATAGTGTTTTTAAAAAGGCAGAAAAAACATTAACGAATAAAAAAATTAAAATAAAAGGAAAACCACCGATTTATAAATTCAGTCAAACGAGTTGACTCATCAAAACCTCGACCAGGCACACAGCACAGCACAGTCATTGAACTTTGTAAGATTCTCTCGTGCAAACAAAATCTACACTAGCTGTCAGGCATCTATTTGAGTGTGACCCAATGGAAACGCAACTAAGGTCACAACTGGACTGGTCAGGAAGGTGTCCGACCGGTTCGTGCAGGCCGGGTCAGATCATACTCTTCAATACCCAGTTTTTGATTGTTACTTAATAGTAAGATACCTGTGAGACTTTTAAGAAAGCACTTTTCTGTCAGGTATAAACAATACATTTCTATGTATGATATATATGTATATATATTCCAACGTTTGACAGTGGCAGGACCTCTTTTCCTGAATATTAGAATGATGGTGGTCGGGAGGCATTATGTCTCTTAAAGAGTGGTTTGGGGGTTTTAAGTATGTATGTCAGAACTCGAAGCCTTTGGAAGTGGGAACCTTGTTGGAAGCACTTCATTAGGTCTCTCCTAATAGCAGGATCTTTATCATATAAAATTGTCTTTTAAAATTTCTTTTTTATAACGTTGGAATTCGTACTATAGAAATAATTATGAAATTACAAATTTTAAATAATTGACATAAACATAATACTTTTAAATTAATTAAATTCCAAGTTATATTCAAATTCAGGGATTAAGCCATTTGAATAACTTAAATTAATTCAAATAAAATGATATTATTTTAATTCCATCACTTGTCATTAACTTTAAATTTGATAATTATACATAATCATTATTATATTTCATGTTTAACTAAGTTACACACAAATTTAAAATTTAAAATTTAAAATTAAATGACGAATTCAATTTAATTGATATATATATATATATATAACTTTTTTTAAAAACCTTGTAATCTTTAAACAGATAAATGCTTCGTTCGGTAGACAGCCAATCAACTATTTTTAAAAACTTATTAGTTAATAGCTGATTGGTTATCATCAGTTGTGTGATTTTTCAAACAGCTATGAAAGTTGCTTGGTGAGTAGCTCTTCCAATAATTGATTTAACATAAACAGTCATCGAAAAAAATGCTACTATGTAAGAGTGTTTTCATCAATCAGTCAAAATTTTAACTATTAAAAGTCAATTTTACCCTTTTTTGCAGTTATAGGTTAGATATAAAATACTCCCTTAAATGAGAATGAAAATAGAGAGAGTAATATAAATTTTCCATAGATGATGAAATAGTATAGGTGAACACGATTTTTATAAAATCTAAATTCTTATAAAATATTCAACAAAATATTAAGATATATAATATTTATACTTTTATAAATTTTTTTAAAATCATATCCTCATATGTCATTTTATACATAAATAACTAATACTAAACATCTAATTTTACCAAAATTTTTTAGTAAACAATTAATACAATCTGCTGATCAAATCAGTTAATATAATCAACTATCAACTAATTATCATACACGACCAAAAACAAATTTTACCGGTCCAAGCACCTCTTAGAGCCTCTTGTATGCTTTTATGATCAGAAAAGGTATAAGTAACTAAAGAAGGAATACCAAAAAGATAGATTCCTTCTGTTGGCCGCTATTGCGTATAGTATGGTCCTGTGCAAAAGTGATGTAAACCTTGTTTGTTTTTCTTTTTCTCCTCGTTGGCTTTGGGTTGAACTCTTTACAGTTTCTGGCATTAAAGCTCACTTCTAAGGTTCTATGGTCCTAGACTCGTCATATCTACAATCATTACTGATAAAACTACATAAAAATTGAGAAGAAGCATTACCTTCTGATATTTGGAGTTCAATCATTATATCGTTTGTAAATAGATTAGTCTCACAGTTGATCTACACGTCAAAATTATTTACCTTTAAAATTAAAGTTTAATAAATAATTACAACATGTTGATTTAAATTTTTTTGATAGTCTTTTAATATTAAATTTAATTATATAATATTAAAATTTGATGATCCTATTCTAACTTTCGTAAAGTAAAGAAGTTTGTACACAAAGTATATTGACTTTTTTATTATCATTATAAGTTATAATCGGCTAAATTAATTATGGGTATCATAAAGTATTTTTTATAAATTTGTGGATATGAATTATAATTGTAATAAAAGTTGGGTAAAACGATGCTCTTAAATGTTTTTAAATTTTTGTTAAATAACATATGAAATGATTATATCGAAAATATATAATAATATCATTAATTTTGAAAAATAATATCTTGAAAAAAAGGAAGAAAAATAACTACAAATGTATAGTTACAAAAGGGAAATGAGTATAACTAGTAGAAATGAAAGGCTAACAGCGTGGTGGTGTGTGCGTGTAAGGTGAGAGGCAATGTGGGGTCTGATAAGGGATGATAACGCGTGAGAGTACCCACCTCTCCCCTCGTGCGCGCTATCTATCAATGGCGGCTCATCTGCTTCCTTCTCGTTATCATCATTAATGGCATCTATATACAACACGACACTGTTTTGCACTTTAGTAATTAATAAATCTCTTTTAACTTTTCATTATTATTTCACTCCTCCTCTCTGCTTTTTATAATTCAGAAGTTGGTAGCTAGTGGGATTGACGTTGTCTTGTCAGCTATGGAGAGCAAGCAGAGACCAGATAAAAGAATAGAATGTGGGAGACAACCAAAAACATTTTGAAGGCTATAAACAGTTGACATAACGTCTTTTAAGGGCCCTTATGGGACCCAACTATACCTTCCGTTTTCACTCCCATTCGGCCATTCCTTTCCCCTACAAGGATTCAACTATATTTATACCCATCAGCTTCTCGTTTGCTCTCCACAGCCTTATTCAACACTTTTCTTCTTCTTCTTCTACTTTCTGGTTTGGTTTTACTGATCAGAAATGGCTGAAACTGGAGGTTCACTGCCCACCAGGAGAATGTTGTGTTCAGTCCCCGAAAGAGTTCAACTTCACCTGGCCATGTTGGCCTTGCAGTTTGGTTATGCTGGGTTCCATGTGGTGTCTAGGGCTGCCCTTAACATGGGCATTAGCAAGCTTGTGTTCATTGTTTATAGGAACATTATCGCTTTGCTTCTGCTCGCTCCATTTGCTTACTTTCTTGAAAAGTATATCATCTAGATATATCCACCTTTTTCCTTTTCATTAGCTTCAAAATCAAAGAGTTGGTATAATCTTGTTTAATTTTCGCAGGAAGGAGAGGCCAGCACTCACGCTCAACCTCGTCATTCAGTTCTTCCTCCTAGCTCTTGTTGGGTACACATATATACTACTTACTAACTGAACTAGCGAACTATATATCAAGAATATACGAACAAGCACTTATTTTCCACTTATTGATTCTTGTTCTTTACACGAACAGAATAACAGCAAATCAAGGATTCTACATGATGGGCTTAGACAACACTTCACCAACTTTTGCATCAGCAATCCAAAACTCCGTCCCAGCCATCACCTTTCTCCTAGCAGCCATACTCAGGCAAACCGTCTCTCTTAAGAATGTTTTAGAAACCTGCTAAATAAACCTGAATCTTATTCTGTTCTGTGTATTTCAGGATCGAGAAAGTGAAACTAAACAGAAAAGATGGCATTGCAAAAGTAGCAGGCACTCTCTGCTGCGTAGCAGGTGCCACAGTTATCACACTCTACAAGGGTCCAGCGATATACACTCCTAACAAACCTCTACATCAACCCTACTCACCCATGTTGCTCTCACTCGGAGATGCAAAGGGCAAGAACTGGACACTCGGTTGTCTGTTCTTGATCGGACATTGCTTGTCTTGGTCAAGCTGGCTTGTGTTACAGGCCCCTCTTCTCAAGAAATACCCAGCTCGCCTCTCCGTAACCTCTTTCACATGTTTCTTCGGGCTCATTCAATTCCTCATTATCTCTGCTTTCGCCGAGAGAAACGCTCAGAACTGGGTTTTCAATTCCGGTGGTGAAATCTTCTCCGTTTTCTATGCTGTTAGTAACTCAAAAATCCTTACCCTTTTCACTGTTTCTTATATTTTATTCACAAATATATGTTTTTTTTTCCATATCCGAATAGTTTCCTGCTTTGTAAGCTTCCTCCTTTAGCTGTTACGTAGACAAGATAGGACTCAAAAAGTGGTTAAGCAATAATGTTGGAGTGGTGGGCGTGCTCGATAACGAAATGAGCAAGAACCTTCTTTTCGGTACTTTCTTTTCTTTTCAGGGATTTAATTATTTTTAGTTATTATATCTTCCAGGGAGTGGTGGCATCAGGAATAGCATTCGCTGTTCAGATATGGTGCATTGACAGAGGTGGCCCTGTGTTTGTTGCGGTTTATCAACCTGTTCAGACACTAATTGTCGCTATTATGGCTTCTTTGGTTTTAGGAGAAGAGTTCTACCTCGGAGGGTGGGTCCCGCTTTTTCTCACTTCCTTTCCCGTCCGTCCACTTTCCTTCATCACTGCTTTTGTAGGTTTGTTTACTGTGGTCGTGGTTGTACAGGATCATCGGAGCTATTCTCATCATATTAGGACTGTACCTAGTCCTCTGGGGAAAAAGTGAAGAGAAAAAGTTTGCGTCAAAGGAAGCGGCTGCGATCCAGTCCACTCCCGAGCAGGTACACATCAGGACGCAGAGCCACATCAAGACTTCCATCACTCAGCCCCTACTCCTCCCCCAGTCAACGGAAAATGTTTGACCAATCAAAACCTGACACTTAACTACACTGTTCGACGGAGCAGAGAAAGCTTCCCCGTCAACAAGAACTCTTTGTGTGTGTATCAAGAAGTATTTATGGAGTCGCTTTATTTTACTAGGAATTCAGAGAGGAAAAGGCAAGATTTCCAGGGGATGAATCTAAAGAATATGTGACCAAATGACCTAAAACTCCCCAATGCTTTGATGTTAAGTTATGGTTTGTTCTACCAGAAAAAAAAATTAAAAAAAGAGAGATATGCACATTATGAATCTAAAGCTCATGTGTCATTATGCTTTGGAGTCAATGGACCCATTGGTTTTCGTTGATGGTGATGTAATTACTGCTCTCTACTCTCTGCGTTTCCTAAAAATACATAAAGAGCAATCCAAGCACGCAGATTTTCACATACCCATCATGACACCGGTGGGGAAGTGACCTTGCTTGGTTAAAATTATTAGTTATGGGGTTGTATGTAAATGATCGAGCATATTACTAATGATGGTCATAATTAAATGGGACCCTTTCGTGGCCCATTTTTATCGAGTTACCAAAATTGAAAATGAGTATAAATAAAATGAGTTATATAAAAATTGAAAAAATTTAGTAATACACAGTCCTATTTTTTTAGTAGTTGAAAGAATATTTTCGACTTTAAAATGATAGTTTATGAAGAATAAAGAAATGTTAAATTTTGTAAGCATCAATTAATCAATTTTATTACTTAAATTTGAATCACTAATTTATCAAATATATCATTTAAAATGTGTAAGCCTTGAGTTATAACATTTACTAAAAAATTAATCAAGTGTCTATGAGAAAAAGAATAATTACATAATTTATTAATATAAAAATTATTAATGACAAATTTTAATTATAATAAATTGTTATATAATGAAAATATTATATATATATACACATATAATATTCTCAACTGTAATATTCTCAACTGTTTCTCTGACTTTGCAATATCTAACTACACACCGTTCAAAGAAGCTTTAACATAGTTGACTCATTTGGGTTTTACTTAAACGGAGGTGGAAACAAACTGCCTCCAATTAGTGCAAGGATGCTTTAACATAATTAACGCATTTGGGTTTTACCTAAGCGGAGGTGGAAACAGACTGCCTCCAATTAGTGCAACATTTCAATGGTACATGTCCGGGAATCAATGAGGCAAGAGCAATATTGGATGACTGTAAATTATTTTTTGATATATTTCAGCTCATTTACATGGGTTCCTAAGAATGTCCATATGGTAACCCACTTATTAGATACAGCAATTACTGGTTATCTCAATAAGTCTAAGTGAGACATATCGCCAGAATATTTATTAAACACTTTACGGTGTAAAGACAAGTTTTATCAGTAAATACACTTTGTTTCAAAAAAAAAAAAGTATTTACTTGACAACACTTAATACATTCAATATTTATGCTTATACATAAGATATTCAGACTAACTTGCTTATAGAAAAAGTGAACTTCACATTAATCTTTTTTCTGTTTAATCTATTCAGTCACTAAAAGATTACACGATCGGACAAAGTGTTGGGTAAGACGACCAAGATTAGTTACAGATCCCAAGAGCGCATCATTAAAGAAGATATATAATTAAGGGAGCACGATCACCATAAGGAGCCCTTTTTTACAAAAGCAGCTCTTTTTAATTTAGAACACAAGATATGCTTTAACTTTACATGATGTGAATGGCATCACTTAATCCAGGATTATCTTATCATCCACTTTCCCTCTCTTTTCAATATGAACTTATCGCGATTAGTCTTCAATCATAGCTAACTTACCAGCATATAGCAACGTCTTGTTGTCACGTCAATGGAATCAAGGGACCAATTCTAAACTCTACATGTAAGCTAAACAAAGTGAACGAGTCTTTTCCCATTATTAAAAAACTCAACCAACTTTCATTTCAACCATAAAAATGTTCAATCATCTAATTTTTCAATTAATTTTCAAATTTTAAGTTGGATTTAAAATCGATTAGTATATTAATTAATCAGTCAAATTTTATAAATTAATAAATTAGTATAAATTAAAATAATTCAATTAATTTTCATTCACTAACATATTTTTTCAATTAAACTTCAAAATTTTCGATAAGTAAGAGTAATCTATTTTAATTATATTTCAAATGTTTTAATTTTATTCAATCTTCGATTAATTTTAAGATGACATAATAATGTTTGAATCTTTTAAACCTTAAATTTTGTCTTACTGATTTAATTTTTGGTATAATTTTTAAAACATTAGTCTTTTCAACCCCTTATCTCTAATTAAAAATTTTATTTAATCAATAAATTAATAAATTAAAATAATTTCATCTTAATAATTTGTATTAAAAATATCATTTAAAAATTAATTCAAATTGGGTAGAGTTGATATTTCCAACCTTAACCTCAATTTGTAATTCAATTCAGTGACAAGTCCAAAAAGTTCTTATTATTATAGACCAAAATTTGATCCATGTCCTTCATTCTTTTAAGGGTAAAAGATGCTAATCGACACAAAGTGACTAAAGTCGCACATTTTCACAACATCACTCATGCAAACTTTGCTTGGTATCTGCTTTTTCCCTACTGACTACACCTGAACTGGACTCTGCCATTTCAGGCCCTTGTAGGCTTAGCCCAACGACAGGAGAAACTCAGGCTCAAATTGAGACCTAACAATGGGGTACATGAAGTCAATTTTGTTTTATGGAAGATCACTAATGGGAGCGTGTGTGTGTGCGATTCATCTTTACTTGGAAGGGATGAGCGCAGAAGACACTATCAAGTGTCAAGACAAAAGCAGCGAGCATCAGGAAATATGTCTTGTTTTCCCTGTAAGATTCCAGGAATGCCTACGTCAACTGGTGATGTTCTCTTTCGAGGGAGTGAAACAGTTTGTTAGCTGCTGGGGTCAAAATTCATTGCATTCTTTCTGAATGCTATCGTTATTGTCTGCATCCGTGAATGAACTCGAGAATATGGACGCCAGTCACCCTGGCAAACACCACCAATTTTACTTTTATCTGGTGGATGGATCCCTGGAGCAATGTATCTACATTCTACATGTATATCCTACAATATTGTTAGTTTAATTGTGTGTGTATATATATATATATATATGTATGTATTGGATCACAATGACTTTTGTAATATCAACTTTTTTAGACTCCGCTTTATTGCGATACTTTAGACTGGATGTGATGACGATGATGAAAGAGTTTTGTACTAATAAATAAATTTACAATGTCAATTAAAAAGTAAAAATGGTTTTTAAATAAAAATTGTAAAAATAACTATAAATTTTAGGTTGATTATTGATTAGAGAGCCTCCCAATACTTCTACTTGTCTTTGCCATTACATAAATAATATTTTTAAAATCTCAAAAATTACACTTATATATATAGATAGGTAAATATATTTATATCTTTTTAAAAAATTATATCTCCAATAAAATTTGAATGACTCTTGTCATTCCTAAATTTTAGGAGTCTCACTTGTATTTTTGTCACCCTCCTAAATAAATTATAATTCCCGCTCGTGAATTTTTTAAATAATATTCTTATCCTTTTCAGATTGTAATTTTTGTCTTTTGATGATAATCTTAATTATGTTATTAAATTAAATTTAAAATTTTTTTGACATATGATGACGATTTCTTTTAATCATTTTTTTAATTTTTTAATTTTATTCAATTTTTAATCATTTTATAACAGTCCAATTTAACTTCCGAGGCTAAAAGGGTAATATTTTGGTTCTTCGCAATTTTACGATACTATTACATAAAAATTATTAAAGGTATTTATCAATCATGTTAGTAGGGCCTCTGTTTTGCCAAAATTAAAACATTGTTGTATTTTTTAAAAAATTTATTAGTTTCATAAATTTAAAATTGTTTACAAGAATTAAAGTATAAAGTCGAATTAAGTTTAATTGATTATTATTTTTAAAAATTTTGTAAAGTTTTATTCATTCTTGATAATGTTAAATTATTTGAACATCTTAGAATTTTATATTTTTGTTTTCATATTTAAAGACAATCCAAATATATATATATATAATCATGCGTTAGAATATCGATAACGTTAAAGATTCGAGTATTAAGCTTTAGGTCTCCAAACAGATACTATAACATTTCAGGAATGATTACGTTACGTCAATGTCAATTGGAGTCATTCGGCAGGGTCAAAAGTCATTGCTTTATAAGGCTGTCGCTATTGTCTGTATCCGTAAATGAATTCGAGAAAAGAAGGACGCCAGTTCCAAGATTCTGTCCAGGCACAATGTATGTACGTGTATATGCTACAAAAGTGATGGTTTTGTTGTATATTTGGATCACAAAGATTTTTTCTTTAATCATAATTAATTAATAATTTTACAATGTTAACTAAAAAATAAAAGTAGGTTTTGGTTTTTTTAAATGTAATAATAATTAATTAATTAAGAAGTATTATTCACTTGTAAAAATGTAGGTTTTTTTAAAAGTAATAATAATTAATTAAAATTTTGTTCATTCTTTTAAAATTTAAAAATTTTGAAAATTAAGAGTGTAAATTCAACTAATAAAATCATTTCTAGGGGGAGTCGCGGTGATCAGAAAGTCACATGATTAAATCATGGAATCAACCTCTTTGTAAAAAAATATAAAAATAAAGTTACGAACATTAATAACCTTCTTCAAGCCTTCACGAAACCAAAAGCTTTATATTCTAAATCCAAAATACTACAAGTCCCATAACTCTTTTCAAGTATAGGGACACTTCTTTTTTTTGCAAATTTAAGATATTACTGTATTAAATATATTTGTTATTAAGGCCTGTCTACTGCCAAAATGACAAATTTGTCGGTACTAACAAGCAAAATGAAAATTTTGTTTGTATGCTTATCTTTTGAAAGGTTCATGGTTATCATGTGAATAGTAGTAACCTAAGGATATGTTCACTTCAAACTTTAAAAGTTGCACTTTCAATGAATGAAGCAGTTGATAAAGATAGTTTCAAATAAGGTTGGCCTTCATAATAATTTCAATTTTTTATTAGAAATTTTATTACAAAAATCATAAAACTTTAGATTAATATTTAATTAATAATTAAGTCACAATTTGAAAGACTTTCCAAAATATTTATAAGCATCTTTGCTATTAATAAAATTTTCTATCAAATATATAATACCTTTTAATTATCTCCATCAATTAAATAGTATATTTAAATTTTTATTTGTAATTTTTTCATTATAGTAATATGATATAAATAGTACTTTATCTATTTAGAATTGTTCTAATCTTTTAAATTATAATAATATCAAATAAAAAGTGAAATTTATATATTTCAATATAAAAATATAATTTAAGAATGTTTAAATCTTTTATGACACGAGTCTTTTAACCCAATGTTTTAATCATTTTATTTATCATAAACAAATAGTATTCATGTATCTTTTTAAAAGTCAACTCGCTCAAATAAATAATATTTATAAGCTTTGGCATTCGTACAGATTGTATTGGCTGTTAGTTAATTCTATCAGGAATTAGTTGATAGTAAATTAATATAGTTGATTTGACCAATAGATAATATCAACTTTTATTTAAAGATATTTGATAAAATTAAATGTTTAATATTAGCTATTTATGCATAAAACGACTTATGAAGATATAACTTTAAAAAATGATTTATAAGGACAAGAGTATTAGATTTTAATATTTCTTTTAATATTCTAATAAGAGAGGATAAACTTATTATCTCTATCTTCTTCTTCCTCTCTTAGTAAAAAAAAAAAGAGAGAGAACTGGAAGGGAGAGGACAAAACTACTATCTCAATTTCAGTTTCTATCTTTATCTTTATCTCCTCCTTTTTCTCTTAGCATCGATTGGTAATAATAAAAGATGACAACTTTAGTAATTTGTAATAATTTTTAAGTACAATCATTTTTTCGTTCGTTAATTTCTCAGCCAATGGAGCAAAAAGCTTCTCGTTTACAAAATAAAGCCAACTCAATCAGCTGATTATCAAATATGATCATCAATGATTTTACATAATTAAACAGTCAAAAACTTTTTAGTATGCCAAAACATAAATAATCAGTTATTTACAAAACAAGGTCTTTGACAATCAACGGATTGCATAAGCTAATCGGACTATGACCTTGTTTTGTAAATAACTTGGCAGCGGATTAATATAGTTGATTTGACAAATGGATAATATCAACTGTTTATTTAATGATATTTGGTAAAATTAAATGTTTTATTAGTTGTTTATATATAAAATGACCTATAACAGTATGATTTTAAAAGAACATAGATTTATAAAGACATTATTATTATATTTTAGTATTTATTTTAATATTCTCATAAAAAATTAGACTGAGTAAAAGAAATCAACATCATCATTTTAAAGTTAAAGAAGACGCTTATAATGAGATGATAACTCTTTGTATTTCTGACTCAAATTTGATATTAATCTAATTTAAAAAATTAAAATTAAAAATACTAATTTTAAATAATAAACTTATTATCTTTATCTCTATTTCTCTAAGTAATTTATAATAACTTTTGGATATAATAGTCTTTTATCCTTTTAATTTTCTTGAAAAAAACGCTTCTCATAAAAGCATTTTCAAAATTGACATTTTGAATTTAATCCGCCAACCTAATTAACTTATTACTAAATATAATTATCAGTAGTTTAACATAGTTAAATATTTAAAATCTTTCAATTTGCTAAAAAAATAGCTAATAAGCCATTTATCAAACAAGGTACATAATAGTTTGATGAGAGATTATTTCAACATCTTGATATTTGAGATAACCCAAATACTACATTTTGCTTTTAACAATATGCCAGTATCTTCTTAGAATCATGAGCTATAGATGGAATATCGATAAAGTACATGATTGAAGTCTTAAGCTTTAGGTTTCGAATTTCGAAATATAATATTTCTAAAAAGGATCAAGGCATCCTGTTCATAAGGTTTCTATTTTGTGGGATCTAGAGAGGATCGTTAATATACGTGGCCTTCTCTTTATATTTTTACAAAGAGGCTATAAAGTTCAAAGCATCTTGTTCATAAGGTTTTCTATTTTGCAAAAATCTAGTGAGAGTTATAATATGCGCAATTTTTTTTTTAAATTTTTACAAAGAGGTTGTTTCTGTAACTTAAACCTATAGTCTTTTAGTTACAAATGAGCAACATTACTAGTTGGTCAAGACAAATCGGCATGTGTAATATTTCATTGCATATAATATTTCTATACGCAATGAAATAGAAAGGACGTATCTTAAGGTTATATTTGATTAGATGTAAGATTTTTAATGAAATAAGATGGAATAATTTATTATAGAATATAATGTAAATAGATGTAATATTAGTAAATTGTTGTTTGAGACCAATAGAATAGTTCATAATATAATATAGAAAAATGTTGTATAAAAAAAGAGTTTGTAATATAATTAGGGATGGCAATGGGTAGGGTTTGATTAGGGTATTGTTCTATTCATATCCATATCCATTTTTTATGATTCAACCCATATCCATATCTATATCCATCGGTTTTTACAATTTACTACCCATATCTAAATCCATTGAGTTATTCGGGTTTTTGGATATCCATCGGGTTGTATAGCACATAAAAATATAACATCTAGATAGAAAATATAAAGAGCAGATTTTTGCAAATGCTCCAAATCAAGATCACTTTAATAATAATAAGTCAAGATTTTGATTTGTATGTCTTAAAAATCATAAAATTGGAATAATAAAAATCATAATGTCTAGTACAAAGACAACATACATTTTTTACAATTAAAAAATAGAACAAAGATTGAAATAACCAAAACTTTAAATTGTCTTTAGGTGAACTCCACAAAATTCAAAACTCCATCTCTATATCATTTGCATTATTATCATCCAATAAGAAAATAAAATATGATGAAAAAGGTGACTACTGAGAAGTAAAGTAGAGATTTTAAAGTTATTTTTCTCATAAAATATTAATATTTTATTATATTTAACCATAAATATTCAAGAAAAAATAGAATTAATAAAAAACGGATAGGATATGGGTATCTATGGTTCGGGTTATCATTAGACCCATGTCCAAATTCATATCCACATCAATTTTTCAACATCCATTTAAAATTCATTTTTTAGCCTTTATATCTATTTTTTTGAGTTGGGTAGTGCGAATGTTAATCGAGTTGAAAACTCACTGCCATCCTTAAATATAATATAGTAAAATATTATTTATTATCATAATTTTTCTTTTTTTTTACAGCGTCACTCGTATCGTAATTAAAAGGCTTCTACGTCCACAAAAGTCTCGGGACCCGCGATGAGTCACGCCAAGTTCCGTTCATCTGATCGCCGGAATGCCTACATCATACGTCAACTGACGTTGCCATGGTCTGCGTCAACGTTCAAAGGTTCATTACTATCTCTACACTGCCTTCGTTGTCCATATCTGTTAACTGAATTGGAGAAAAGGGATGCCAGTACTTCAAAGTTCCACCTGAAAACAGAGCACCAACTCTTTATCTCTATCCGATAGATCCGTGGCAGGTTTTACCTACGTGTATGACACCACAAAAGGGTTGCATGACGTGAAGATAATACGTATCTGTTTTCACTTAAACGTATTATCTGCACTTTAATTTTTTTTAAAAAATTAAGTTTCATATAAAGTTTCAATATTCCTCAATTTTGAGAATATCTAAGTAGTAAGTGTGATAATTTTGAGTAGCATGAATGTAAAATAGATAGTATGCTTACCTTTTAACGTCATACATACATGTCTATTTAGAAGGTATGTTCTAAAAGTCACAAACAAGGAGTAATTTTTAAAATCTATGATTTATAAGTTACTACATTTGGTTATTTCAGAGGGAAAGAAGTCCTAAAATTATAATATTTGTTAAGAAATATTGATTAAACTTCTGGAGTCTTAGGGTCTGAAAGGTGTTTTTTAACATTTTATTTTGTAGTGGGATTGCCAAAATGTATATTTTATATGGTATATTAAATTTACGGTTTTAATGCCTTGAAGAGTAGTCTTTGTAATACGTAATGGTATTTTAATTACGTATCCCGAAATGAATGTGAATGGACAAGAAACGAAGAAATACAGAAATACTTGATTTCGGTCTCCGTGACTTCAAACAAACTTTTTAAAGCTGAAATGAGTGCGAATCTACCGTCATCTTTACGAAAACTCCTCTCTGAGATACGAGTAAAGCCTTTATACAGTTTTCTCAAAACGCAAGCTCTCTTAATGGGTTAGAGAATCCTTATGTTTGCGATTGATATGAGCAACTATAGGAGACTTTAATCTTTATATATAGCTTCCATATCGGGTTTCCCCATCACAAGGCCGATATGAGTTCGGTTCACATTAATTGGGATCCATATTTTATCCGGACTTTGACCCATTGATTTAAATCATTTATTGAGTTACTTTATTATCTTTATCTAAATCAAATTACATAACTTAATCGATAATTTATTAAAAAATCAAAAAATGTAATTAATAGTTATCTAACTTTATGAAAAATGACAAAATTGACCAACAGTCTTCATATTTTTAAATTTTAGGACCTATATTTTCTAAGTAGATATATTCATGCACTAAAGTAAAAAAAGATTTAATCATAAATATCGACAAATATTTTTTAGAATCTAAAGAAATATAAAAATGAAAGAAAAAGCAAATCCACGGGATTGATCTTTGACTATGAATCAGATTACACCAATATTAATAGACAATAAATGTCAATCTTTGATAATTTTATCATTATTTGGGCCTTAGGAGCAGTCCTTTCAATTAATTTTTTTCTTTTACTATTTAATAACTCATAATTGGATTTTGGTTACTAAATATTTGATAATTGATAATTTAAAACATACTTTTCAGCTTTTAAAATTTTTATTATAGTTAAAATTTAAAATTTTTATATTTTAATTCAAGAAGTTGGGAGTTTTAGCACTTAAGTTTAAGAATATAAGAATGTATTATAATATTTTAAAAATTAAAGAATCTTAATTTATATGTTATATTAATTTAACATATAAATTAATATTCTTAAAATCTTAATAAATAATGTTCATGTTGAAATCTTTTATATTTATTTTAAAAATTGATACTTTTTAAGTGTTTGTAACGTAAAGTATATATGAAATTTTGAGCTAAGAAAGGAATGCTATAACTAAACAATTCGAAGACATAGCTTTAAAACCACAAGGTTTCATTTTAACTTTCTTATATACAGTATTTACTACTGCCTTTCTGCTGGCTTATTTATACGAAGTCACAAATTCACAATTGCTCATACTAGAGCTAAAAGCACACTTGGCTCGTGACATATACGCACGTGATCGAAGCCACGATAAAACCCAGTGAAGCCCCACGTGGCTTAAGTGGCCATCGTTGGACATGAACCAGAGCACGATATGTTCAGTTCTGCATAAACACAGCGAAGACTGAAGATTGCTTTCTCTTATTCTATTATGTATTTTCGTCTACCGGAGGCCTAACAGATAGCTTCTAGACGCACCAAGGAGTCGGACTTTGCAATGTATCCCAAGAAGTTGCCTCCATCAGATTGCTGTTGAAAATTCGAGGGTTGTCCATCACCGGGAAATCTATCGACATTGCTGCTTCTGTCCAGATTGAATCGTCAAACAGCGGCAAGTTCACGTTAAAGTCTGGCCAAAGCTCGTTGAGACCCTCTCCTCTGTTCCCATTCCCGTTTTCCACCACCTTACCGTGAGTTTCAACGTTTTCGTCAGGAAGAGACACGATTGTCTGTTGGTGGAATGTTGGTGGCACTTCGTCAGGAACGATCATCGGAGTAGGCGAGGGACATGCAACAGTCGACATGTGCAGTGCTTGAGGTTCGTTTCCAATTTGTGGATTCTGGGAATTGACTGCCGGAAAATGGCTTGTGGTAGCGTACATCTCTGGCAAGTTAAGTTTCGCTTCGGCACCGTAGAGCTTACGAGCGGCAGCGTCATATGCGATGGCGGCTTCGTGGGAGGTGTCGAAAGTTCCAAGCCAGAGACGAGCTCCTCGATTCGGTTCTCTGATCTCGGCGACCCATTTACCCCAAGTTCGCTGACGGACACCTTTGTAAGTGCAGAAAGCATTCTCTGGACCACCTTTACCACGCATGCAACCTTTCCTAGAACTAGCCTGGGCAGGCCTTTTGAGCTGTTTTTCCTCTCCAAAACCAGTCATGACTGATTTCGACATTCCTCCCCAAAAACAAAACAAAACAAACCACAAAAGCGATAACAGCAGATGGTGTTTGTGATAAGAGATCATAAAGCGCAAGCACATTGTGGAAAATGAGTAACTAGCTGGGTTGGTATTTATAGAGCAATTAGGGCGATGAGAAGATAAAATGGTGAAATGGAGTAAAGGGGGCAGACAAAGAAACGTGTCTCTAAATGGGTTTGGAGCGGATACTTGGCATGAAGAATAAGACCTACCGTGTCCACAATAAAGCTATGTGTTTTCTCTCAACAACACACTTGGCCGGGGATATTTGTCTGCACACAAGCTCATGTGGCAATGGAGGATGAGAGTTCAGGTTCGCGTTTCTTATAGAATTAAACTTTCTCAAGAATTATCAAAACTAACTCAGTTCAATGGATTTGGATAATGGGTCATTTACTATTGGGGGACGGTGTGAACGGGAGTGAACGGTTGGGGATAAGAACTGCTTGAAGTTCCCAAGAACAAACTGGGTTAGTGCTATAACACAACACGACAAGACAATTTAGCAAATGACTGCTTGGTCTTTCATGTTTTCATACATGGGAGATTTCGAAAACTATGAGCTGGTACGAGCTCTGTTAAAACTCTGTTCACACACATAAAAGCAGCTTTCAATTCCACTTCCAGGATTACTTGCGTGGATCCCACTTCTCAGCTTCTCGACAGACGGAACATTTCAGTGAATCTCTTACAGGATCAGATCGTTTGTGGACCCTTACTAGGTTTAGATTCCAATTAGTGGACCCCAAACTCATGCTCCATCAGGTATATACCACGTTATATTACGGCTGCCGCCGGCCGAGCTTGCCAAATCGACTCAAGAGAACCAGAAAACGGAAACTAATCATGAATTCATACTGAATGAGACTAAATGCTAATTCAGGCTCGTACTTGGTATTATGAACTAGAGTTAATGCCAATTCTTGATCCTTTCGCAGTCCAATATGCTTCCTGAACGTTAGAATCGTATGTATAGTTCTTAGCTAACCGGACAAAGTTGGAAGTTACGTGAACACACCTCTTACAGCATCATAATCAACGGTAATAATGTCCAAAAGAAAGCAATTTGAACAATCATTAATACACCCAAGTAATAGTAATGCAAGCTTTCCTTATTATGTTCCATGTCTTGCTGTTTTGTTTTCTCTGAGAGTTGCTGTTCTCTGCTGTGGCATTCCTAGGACTGCACTCCAGAACGAAGTGTCTGTTAGGTTCTCTTGTCAAAGATCAGGCCTTTTTGTATATATGTATCTACAATTTCTCTATCTATCATGGAGAAAATAACTTGCAATGAATTGACCTGATAATCGAACCAAATAATTTACTTGATTCTAAATCGTTGACGCGTGAAATAATTTATTCAAAATACACGATTTATAAATTATTAGATACCCACAAAAAAAATCGTCAACAAATTTCAATGTTATAAAATAAACGAGTTTCCATTTTTTAGACCCGTTTTTATACTTAATTACGCATATTTCTCAGTTTCTCTCTCTCCTGAAAGCTTAAGTCTTGAGTAATGTTACTATCTGTTATTATGCAGAGACAAGTATGTTCTACGGTGCAACAGACCCATTTTCTTAGGCTTTTTCATGTTTTTGTGACCCAAGAACCAATGTAAATGTAAATATAAATATAAATATAACTAAAAAACAACATGTTCAATATGTACAATGCCACTACGTTGATGAGGTAATACTTGTTTGCATTAAAATTCGTACGAGTTGAAGCTACTTTCTGGGAACGTAAACTGAAATTCATCAAATAGCTTATGCAATGAGCAGAAAGAGTTTAAAATGCATGCAGTAATCACTTTTTTTTTTAATAACAATATTAAGGTTTCAGTCTCCTTGTAAGAACAATATATGCAATAGATAAGTCAATTTAGTGGACATGAGATGCATGACACTTTGATCTCAGCCATGCTTCTCCTAATAACAAGCAATAACAACCTTATGATAGATTACAAAATAACCTCTACTCGTATAGACTTGAGGAAGAGAAGATTTACAGGTCATTGGATCATCCAACGTAACAAGAAGCAATCTGTGGACAGTGGAATCCAGTTCACGGGTGCTACGAAAAAAAGGCATACCTCACCAAATGCAGGAAGATCCACATGCAAGCGATTGCCTAATCAGCAGCTTCTAACAAAGTGAATGCATTGATCCTATTATCTATCTGTGACCAAACCGTACGTCCAAATCATATGTTGATAGAAGATCGAAGTAATATTCATCATCCAGGGCCTCGATGTTTCAAAAAGTTTGACAATCTAGCTTCTCAGAAAGTCCTTCAAAGAGAATTGGGGAAGTCCATCCTAAGCAATTGCCAACCAAAAGGATTAAAGCATCAACAAAGCTCTTCTGTACAAAGGTAATTAGTATCTAATACCATCTACAGATATCTATCCATAATTGTTTTCTGACAATAAGGAAAAAAGAAAACCACTGCATCGAAGAGAGATGTAGATAATTTAGTAACCAAACTCTTTAGTAATGATGAACATTCTTTATGCTATATCACAAATAATCTATCTGAAGGATCCCAATGATATCCAACTCATCAAAACGAGTTAGCAAAGTTGGGGTCATAAATGTTGGAAAACGAGAAAACCAACAAACTATCCCTTACCTTGGCATGATCTTGGTTTAAAATTTGTCCGACTATGGTCATCTGCTGTATCAGTCGCTCAATAGCTGTGTAGCTTGGAAGGTTTGCATGAGCTGATATTATTTATAACCAATGAATTGTTTGAAAGATAAGAACAAAAATTGAAAGATATACAGAAGGTGAGCAGATGATTTATGATGGAAGAGTATACATTAGTAAGGGTCTATTAAAATAAAGACAACTTGAAGAGGTAACGGGGATACTGAAGAAACAAACCAAGGATCGCTCGGTTCAGATTATCAGCAACTTGCTGCCGATACTCCAAGCTTAGAAGATGAAACATTGGGGACTTTTCTGGATCATCATAAGCAAGCAGAGCCATGCAATCCTGGAGTAAGACCAAACTGACTTTCATTATCTGAAAATGAACTTGATTGAGTACATTATACACATCTAAAACAATCAGCCCCATGAAGGAACATA